>JAMOBL010000024.1:0-75000 GCA_031772095.1 Zeugodacus tau
ATAGGCACAGTTGTCTTAAAAGAAAACAAAAGAAATATTGAAATGCGTGATGTGTTGTACGTACCTTCTTTGCAAATGAATTTTTTGTCGGTTAGTAAATCGACACAATACAAAAATTCAATAATATTTGGCGAAAAAGAAGTGCAAATAAAAAACAAAAACAATAAAGTTGTGTTAAGAGCAAAGCAGGAAGGCAACTTGTATTTATATGAAACGCTGGCGAAAAACAGTGAAGTGCATATGTTAAGGGACACATCAAATGCAAAAAAATGCCACAATCGTTTTGGCCACCTAAACTTTCAAAGTTTAAAATTACTAAATGATAAAAAACTAGTAGAAGGTATGGACATTGAATGTGTATATACGGACATGAACTGCGATACATGCAACCAAGCAAAATTGTGTGCATTACCATTCTCTAAAAACGCAAAGCGTATGACAAAAAGTGTACTTGAGTTGGTGCACAGCGACGTCTGTGGCCCAATGAACGTTAAATCAATAGCTGGAAATCGCTATTTCGTGACCTTCATCGATGACTATACGCGTAAAATTTTTGTTTACTTCATGCGCGCTAAAAATGAAGTGTTTCAGAAATTTAAACTATTTAAAAGCTACGTTGAACTGCAAACCGGTAACAAAATAAAATGTTTGCGTAGTGACAACGGAACTGAATATATGAACAATGAATTTAATAACTTTTTAAATGAATGCGGTATAAAAAGGCAGAACACTGTTCCGTACACGCCTCAACAAAACGGCGTTGCTGAACGCATTAACCGTAAAATAGTGGAAATGGCGAAAAGTTTACTGATTCACGCGAAATTAGAAGAATTTCTATGGGCCGAAGCTGTACAAACGGCCGCATATCTGCGCAACAGGTGCCCCACTAGGGCTTTAAATGGGTGTACCCCTTTCGAAGTGTGGAAAGATCGCAAAGCGTCGGTAAAACATCTTCGAGTTTTCGGTTCACGTGCATTTGCTATAGATAAAAATAGAACGGGCAAATTTAAAGCAAAGGCAAAAGAGTATATTTTCGTCGGCTATTCAATATCAGCAAAAGCTTATCGCTTGTATGATCGCAATAAACGTACAGTGATAGAGCGCAGGGATGTCAAATTTGTTGAAGGTGAGTTTGACACAGTAACATCTGAAAAATGTAATTTATCAGAGCGAAATGATGACTTTGAGACAAACATTATTCGTCTTGAGTCACACACGTTTTCCGAAGAAGATGCAACGTCAAATCAGGTTGAAAGTGAGTCAACATCTGAAAATTGTAACGATAAACCACAGTACGAGTGTAGCGACTCCGACGAAGAAGAAGAAAAAGAAGAAGAGTTTGTCAGCGCTAGTGATAATGATCAACAAGAAACGCAACAACGGGGCCCAGGGCGTCCAAAAATTATACGCACAGGTCAACCAGGCAGACCCAAAAAGGCGTATAACGTGTTAAATAACTTGAATTCTTTTGATGATGTCGAAACACCTCAAACAGTAGCAGAAGCATTGCAGAGCCAATATACAACAAATTGGCAAGCGTCAATGCAATCAGAGTACAATGCACTTATAGCTAACAACACTTGGGAGTTGGTTGATTTGCCTACTGGTGCAAAGTCAATTGGTTCAAAATGGGTATTTCGAGTAAAGAGAAATCGAGATAAAAATTCAAATCTAGATTGGTCGCAAAGGGTTGCGGACAGCAATTGGGAATCAACTACAGTGAAACCTTCTCTCCTGTAATACGCTACGAAACTATTCGTATGTTGTTCGCCATAGCTGCAGAAAAACAGCTATACATGCATCAAGCGGACATCTCCAACGCATATCTAAACAGCAAATTAGATGAAATAGTATACATGCAGCAACCACAAAATTTCGTAAGCGCAAAGCATCCTAACAAAGTTTTAAAGCTCAATAAAGCTATATATGGGCTTAAGCAATCCGGTCGCGTATGGAACCTGACGCTAGATGAAGTACTACAAAAGATTGGCTTCAAACAAAGCAAGCATGAGGCTTGCCTTTACTTCAAGCAGACACAGCATCAAAGCAGCTACATCGCTGTTTACGTGGACGATTTATTAATCATATCACCCAGCGAGAACGAGATACGCGCTATTAAGAAGAAGATAGCATCCAAATTCGAGATGCATGACGGAGGTCCTGCCTCATATTTTCTTGGGTTAGAAATACAACGAGACGGCGATCGAGGTGCAGTATCACTTTGTCAAAAAACGTATATCAAAAATCTGTTAGACGAATACGGTATGAAAGACTGTCGTGCAGCTGTAACACCGCTCGACCCAGGTTTTCATATCGGTTGCAAGGATGATAGCTGCGTTAAGGTAACTATAAATAAATACCAATCACTAATAGGGTCTTTGATGTACCTAGCAATTTTGAGCCGGCCTGACATTTTGCATGCTGTGAGTAAATTGTCGCAACGCAATACAAATCCACATGTGGAGCACGAAGCTGCCGCTAAGCACGTCTTACGATATCTCTCTAGTACAGTTCATCTGAGAATCGTATACCGGAAAGTTGGCGAACCCGTGCAAGGTTTCGCAGATGCCGATTGGGCAAACGATCAGCTGGATAGAAAATCCTACTCTGGATATGCATTCCTTTTGGGTGGAAGCATATTTTCCTGGTCTTCAGCAAAGCAGAGTGTTGTTGCCTTAAGCAGCACAGAAGCAGAATATGTTGCTCTGACTGCAGCCGCTAAAGAAGCAATATACTTACGTAATCTTTTAACCGAAATTGGCTCTCAACATATTTCAAAAAATCCTGTACATCATAAAAGAACAAAACATATTGACATTAAATTTCATTTTATAAGAGAAAAAATTGCGAACAATGAAATTGTATTAAAATATGTTTCCACTGATAAAAACATTGCTGATATATTAACTAAAAATTTATGTAAGCAAAAGCACTGTTACTTTACAAAACTACTTGGTTTGAATTAAATTGTAATTTTTATAATTTTATATAACATACATATATTTGCTTAAGAAGAAGTGTTGAAATTGTATAAGAATAAGCTCAATATGTATGTATAAGTTTTTGCATAAGTCTGGCAACACTGCGATGTTTAGTTTGTGTTCTTATTTATCGCATTGTTCACTTACATCTACTTTCGTAGTTTTTACAGTTAATCTTAAGTGCGCATTTATAATCAATAAAATAAAATCATTCCAACAAGAAACATAGAGAACATTTATTCCTAATCATTTATTTTGAGTTTTCTCAGATTTATGATCAAAGTTCACTTTCGTGCAAGTTGTTTATCGACAAATAAAAACATAAAGAATATGAATTCATAATCATTTATTTTGTATTTTATCAGATTTAAGATTTAAGTTCACTTTCTTGCAAGATGTTTATCGACAAATAGAAACAAAAAGAACATTTTACATAATCATTTATTTTGAGTTTTCTCAGAATTTTGATCAAAGTTCACTTTCTTGCAAGTTGTTTATTGACAAATAAAAACATAAAGAATATTAATTCATAATCATTTATTTTGAGTTTTCTCAGATTTATGATCAAAGTTCACTTTCGTGCAAGTTGTTTATCGACAAATAAAAACATAAAGAATATTTATTCATAATCATTTATTTTGAGTTTTCTCAGATTTATGATCAAAGTTCACTTCCGTGCAAGTTGTTTATCGACAAATAAATACATAAAGAATATTTATTCATAATCATTTATTTTGAGTTTTCTAAGATTTATGATCAAAGTTCATTTTCTTGCAAGTTGTTTATCGACAAATAAAAACATAAATAAGATTTATCAAAATCATTTATTTTGAGTTTTTTTAGATTTATGATCAAACTTCACTTTCTTGCAAGTTGAATATCGACAAATAAAAACATAAAGAATATTTATTTATAATCATTTATTTTGAGTTTTCTCAGATTTAACATCAAAGTTTACTTTCTTGCATGTTGTTTATCGACAAATAAAAACATAAAGAATATTTATTCATAATCATTCATTTTGTATTTTATCAGATTTAAAATTAAAGTTCACTTTCTTGCAAGTTGTTTATCGACAAATAGTTTTCTCATATTTATGATCAAAGTTCACTTCCTTGCAAGTTGTTTATCGAAAAATAAAAGCATATAGCATATTAATTCATAATCATTTATTTTGTATTTTATCAGATTTAAGATTAAAGTTCACTTTCTTGCGAGTTGTTTATCGACAAATAGAAACATAGAGAACATTTATTCATAATCATTTATTTTGAGTTTTCTCAGATTTATGATCAAAGTTCACTTTCGTGCAAGTTGTTTATCGACAAATAAAAACATAAAGAATATGAATTCATAATCATTTATTTTGTATTTTATCAGATTTAAGATTTAAGTTCACTTTCTTGCAAGATGTTTATCGACAAATAGAAACATAAAGAACATTTATACATAATCATTTATTTTGAGTTTTCTCAGAATTTTGATCAAAGTTCACTTTCTTGCAAGTTGTTTATTGACAAATAAAAACATAAAGAATATTAATTCATAATCATTTATTTTGAGTTTTCTCAGATTTATGATCAAAGTTCAGTTTCGTGCAAGTTGTTTATCGACAAATAAAAACATAAAGAATATTAATTCATAATCATTTATTTTGAGTTTTCTCAGATTTACGATCAAAGTTCACTTCCGTGCAAGTTGTTTATCGACAAATAAAAACATAAGGAATATTTATTCATAATCATTTATTTTGAGTTTTCTCAGATTTATGATCAAAGTTCATTTTCTTGCAAGTTGTTTATCGACAAATAAAAACATAAATAAGATTTATCAAAATCATTTATTTTGAGTTTTTTTAGATTTATGATCAAAGTTTACTTTCTTGCAAGTTGAATATCGACAAATAAAAACATAAAGAATATTTATTCATAATCATTTATTTTGAGTTTTCTCAGATTTAAGATCAAAGTTCACTTTCTTGCAAGTTGTTTATCGACAAATAATAACATAAAGAACATTTATTCATAATCATTTATTTTGAGTTTTCTCAGATTTATGATCAAAGTTCACTTTCTTGCAAGTTGTTTATCGACAAATAAAAACATAAAGAATATGAATTCATAATCATGTATTTTGTATTTTATCAGATTTAAGATTTAAGTTCACTTTCTTGCAAGATGTTTATCGACAAATAGAAACATAAAGAACATTTATACATAATCATTTATTTTGAGTTTTCTCAGATTTTTGATCAATGTTCACTTTCTTGCAAGTTGTTTATTGACAAATAGAATAATGATGAATATTTATTCATAATCATTTATTTTGTATTTTATCAGATTTAAGATCAAAGTTCACTTTCTTGCAAGATGTTTATCGACAAATAGAAACATAAAGAACATTTATACATAATCATTTATTTTGAGTTTTCTCAGATTTAAAATCAAAGTTCACTTTCTTGCAAGTTGTTTATCGACAAATAATAACATAAAGAACATTTATTCATAATCATTATTTTGAGTTTTCTCAGATTTATGATCAAAGTTCACTTTCCTGCAAGTTGTTCATCGACAAATAGAATAATGATGAATATTTATTCATAATCATATATTTTGAGTTTTCTCAGATTTATGATAAAAATTCACTATCTTGCAAGTTGAATATCGACAAATAAAAACATAAAGAATATTTATTCATAATCATTTATTTTGTATTTTTATCAGATTTAAGATCAAAGTGCACTTTCCTGTAAGTTGTTAAGCGGCAAATAAAAACATAAATAACATTTATTCATAATCATTTATTTTGTATTTTTATCAGATTTAAGATCGAAGTTCACTTTCTTGCAAGTTGTTTATCGACAAATAAAAGCATAAAGAATATTAATTCTTAATCATTTATTTTATATTTTATCAGTTTTAAGATCAAAGTTCACTTTCTTGCAAGTTGTTTATCGACAAATAATAACATAAATAACATTTATTCATAATCATTTATTTTGAGTTTCCTCAGATTTATGATCAAAGTTCACTTTCTTGCACGTTGAATATCGACAAATGGAAACCTAAAGAATATTTATTCATAATCATTTATTTTGTATTTTATCAGATTTAAGATTAAAGTTCACTTTCTTGCAAGTTGTTTATCGACAAATAGTTTTCTCATATTTATGATCAAAGTTCACTTTCTTGCAAGTTGTTTATCGACAAATAAAAACATAAATAAGATTTATCAAAATCATTTATTTTGAGTTTTTTTAGATTTATGATCAAAGTTCACTTTCTTGCAAGTTGAATATCGACAAATAAAAACATAAAGAATACTAATTCATAATCATTTATTTTGTATTTTATCAGATTTAAGATTAAAGTTCACTTTCTTGCAAGTTGTTTATCGACAAATAAAAACATAAATAACATGTTTTCAAAATCATTTATTTTGTATTTTTATCAGAACTAAGATCAAAGTTCACTTTCTTGCAAGTTGTTTATCGACAAATAGAAACACAGATAACATTTATTCAAAATCATTTGTTTTGTATTTTATCAGGTTTAAGATTAAAGTTCACTTTCTTGCAAGTTGTTTATCGACAAATAGAAACATTAAGAATATTTATTCATAATCATTTATTTTGAGTTTCCTCAGATTTAACATCAAAGTTCACTTTCTTGCAAGTTGTTTATCGACAAATAAAAACATAAAGAATATTAATTCATAATCATTTATTTTGTATTTTATCAGATTTAATATCAAAGTTCACTTTCTTGAAAGTTGTTTATCGACAAATAGAAACATAAAGAACATTTATCCGTAATCATTTATTTTGTATCTTTACCATATTTAAGATCAAAGTTCACTTTCTGGCAAATTGTTTATCGACAAATAAAAACATAAACAACATTTATTTATAATAATTTATTTTGAGTTTTCTCAGATTTATGATCAAAGTTCACTGTCTTGAAAGTTGTTTATCGACAAATAGAAACAAGAAGAACATTCATCCGTAATCATTTATTCTGTATGTTATCAGATATAAGATTAAAGTTCACTTTCTTGCAAGTTGTTTATCGACAAATAAAAACATAAATAACATTTATTCAAAATCATTTATTTTGAGTTTTTTTAGATTTATGATCAAAGGTCACTTTCTTGCAAGTTGAATATCGACAAATAAAAACATAAAGAATATTTATTCATAATCATTTATTTTGTATTTTATCAGATTTAAGATTAAAGTTCACTTTCTTGCAAGTTGTTTTTCGTCAAATAGAAACATTAAGAATATTTAGTCATAATCATTTATTTTGAGTTTTCTCAGATTTATGATCAAAGTTCACTTTCTTGCAAGTTGAATATCGACAAATAGAAACATAAAGAATATTTATTCATAATCATTTATTTTGTATTTTATCAGATTTATGATCAAAGTTCACTTTCTTGCAAGTTGATATCGACAAATAAAAACATAAAGAATATTAATTCTTAATCATTTATTTTGTGTTTTATCAGATTTAAGATCAAAGTTCACTTTCTTGGAAGTTGTTTATCGAACAATAAAAACATAAAGAATATTTATTTATAATCATTTATTTTGAGTTTTCTCAGATTTAACATCAAAGTTTACTTTCTTGCATGTTGTTTATCGACAAATAAAAACATAAAGAATATTAATTCATAATCATTTATTTTGTATTTTATCAGATTTAAGATTAAAGTTCACTTTCTTGCAAGTTGTTTATCGACAAATAGAAACAAAGAGAACATTTATTCATAATCATTTATTTTGAGTTTTCTCAGATTTATGATCAAGGTTCACTTTCCTGCAAGTTGAATATCGACAAATAAAAACATAAAGAAAATTTATTCATAATCATTTATTTTTAATTTTATCCGATTTCAGATCAAAGTTCACTTTCTTGCAAGTTGTTTACCGACAAATAGAAACATAAAGAACATTTATTCATAATCATTTATTTTGAGTTTTCTCAGATTTATGATCAAAGTTCACTTTCTTGCAAGTTATTAATCGGCAAATAAAAACATAAATAACATTTATTCATAATCATTTATTTTGTATTTTTATCAGAACTAAGATCAAAGTTCACTTTCTTGCAAGTTGTTTATCGACAAATAGAAACATAAATAACATTTATTCAAAATCATTTATTTTGTATTTTATCAGATTTAAGATTAAAGTTCACTTTCTTGCAAGTTGTTTATCGACAAATAAAAACATAAAGAATATTAATTCATAATAATTTAATTTGTATTTCATCAGAACTAAGATCAAAGTTCACTTTCGTGCAAGTTGTTTATCGACAAATAAAAACATAAAGAATATTTATTCATAATCATTTATTTTGTATTTTTATCAGATTTAAGATCAAAGTGCACTTTCCTGTAAGTTGTTAAGCGGCAAATAAAAACATAATTAACATTTATTCATAATCATTTGATTTGAGTGTTAACAGATTTATGATCAAAGTTCATTTTCTTGCAAGTTGAATATCGACAAATAAAAACATAAAGAATATTTATTCATAATCAATTATTTTGTATTTTATCAGATTTAATATCAAAGTTCACTTTCTTGCAAGTTGTTTATCGACAAATAATAACATAAAGAACATTTATACATAATCATTTATTTTGTATTTTATCAGATTTATGATCAAAGTTCACTTTCCTGCAAGTTGTTCATCGACAAATAGAATAATTATGAATATTTATTTCCTGTAAGTTGTTAAGCGACAAATGAAAACATAAAGAATATTTATTCATAATCATTTATTTTGTATTTTATCAGATTTAAGATCAAAGTTCACTTTCTTGCAAGTTGTTTGTCGACAAATAGAAACATAAAGAACATTTATTCATAATCATTTATTTTGAGTTTTCTCAGATTTAAAATCAAAGTTCACTTTCTTGCAAGTTGTTTATCGACAAATAATAACATAAAGAACATTTATTCATAATCATTATTTTGAGTTTTCTCAGATTTATGATCAAAGTTCACTTTCCTGCAAGTTGTTCATCGACAAATAGAATAATGATGAATATTTATTCATAATCATTTATTTTGAGTTTTCTCAGATTTATGATCAAAATTCACTATCTTGCAAGTTGTTTATCGACAAATAATAACATAAAGAACATTTATTCATAATTATTATTTTGAGTTTTCTCAGATTTATCATCAAAGTTCACTTTCCTGCAAGTTGTTCATCGACAAATAGAATAATGATGAATATTTATTCATAATCATTTATTTTGAGTTTTCTCAGATTTATGATCAAAATTCACTATCTTGCAAGTTGAATATCGACAAATAAAAACATAAAGAATATTTATTCATAATCATTTATATTGTATTTTTATCAGATTTAAGATCAAAGTGCACTTTCCTGTAAGTTGTTAAGCGGCAAATAAAAACATAAATAACATTTATTCATAATCATTTATTTTGTATTTTTATCAGATTTAAGATCGAAGTTCACTTTCTTGCAAGATGTTTATCGACAAATAGAAACATAAAGAACATTTATACATAATCATTTATATTGAGTTTTCTCAGATTTAAAATCAAAGTTCACTTTCTTGCAAGTTGTTTATCGACAAATAATAACATAAAGAACATTTATACATAATCATTTATTTTGTATTTTATCAGATTTATGATCAAAGTTCACTTTCCTGCAAGTTGTTCATCGACAAATAGAATAATGATGAATATTTATTTCCTGTAAGTTGTTAAGCGACAAATGAAAACATAAAGAATATTTATTCATAATCATTTATTTTGTATTTTATCAGATTTAAGATCAAAGTTCACTTTCTTGCAAGTTGTTTGTCGACAAATAGAAACATAAAGAACATTTATTCATAATCATTTATTTTGAGTTTTCTCAGATTTATAATCAAAGTTCACTTTCTTGCAAGTTGTTTATCGACAAATAATAACATAAAGAACATTTATTCATAATCATTATTTTGAGTTTTCTCAGATTTATGATCAAAGTTCACTTTCCTGCAAGTTGTTCATCGACAAATAGAATAATGATGAATATTTATTCATAATCATGTATTTTGAGTTTTCTCAGATTTATGATCAAAATTCACTATCTTGCAAGTTGAATATCGACAAATAAAAACATAAAGAATATTTATTCATAATCATTTATATTGTATTTTTATCAGATTTAAGATCGAAAGTGCACTTTCCTGTAAGTTGTTAAGCGGCAAATAAAAACATAAATAACATTTATTCATAATCATTTATTTTGTATTTTTATCAGATTTAAAATCGAAGTTCACTTTCTTGCAAGTTGTTTATCGACAATTAAAATCATAAAGAATATTAATTCTTAATCATTTATTTTATATTTTATCAGTATTAAGATCAAAGTTCACTTTCTTGCAAGTTGTTTATCGACAAATAATAACACAAATAACATTTATTCATAATCATTTATATTGTATTTTATAAGATTTAAGATTAAAGTTCACTTTCTTACAAGTTGTTTATCGACACTTAGAAACAAAAAGAACATTTATTCATAATCATTTATTTTGAGTTTTCTCAGATTTATGATCAAAGTTCACTTTCCTGTAAGTTGAATATCGACAAATAAAAACATAAAGAATATTTATTCAGAATCATTTATTTTTAATTTTATCAGATTTAAGATTAAAGTTCACTTTCTTGCAAGGTGTTTATCGACAAATAAAAACATAAATAACATTTATTCAAAATCATTTATTTTGAGTTTTTTTTAGATTTATGATCAAAGTTCACTTTCTTGCAAGTTGAATATCGACAAATAAAAACATAAAGAATATTAATTCATAATCATTTATTTTGTATTTTATCAGATTTAAGATTAAAATTCACTTTCTTGCAAGTTGTTTATCGACAAATAAAAACATAAAGAATATTAATTCATAATCATTTATTTTGTATTTTATCAGATTTAAGATCAAAGTTCACTTTCTTGCAAGTTGAATATCGACAAATAAAAACATAAAGAATATTAATTCATAATCATTTATTTTGTATTTTATCAGATTTAAGATTAAAATTCACTTTCTTGCAAGTTGTTTATCGACAAATAAAAACATAAAAAATATAAATTCATTATCATTTATTTTGTATTTTATCAGATTTATGATCAAAGTTCACTTTCATGTAAGTTGTTAATCGGCAAATAATAACACAAATAACATTTATTCATAATTATTTATTTTGAGTTTCCTCAGATTTATGATCAAAGTTCACTTTCTTGCAAGTTGAATATCGACAAATAGAAACATAATGAACACTTATTCATAATCATTTATTTTGTATATTATCAGATTTATGATCAAAGTTCACTTTCTTGCAAGTTGTTTATCGACAAATAAAAACATAAAGAATATTTATTCATAATCATTTATTTTGTATTTTATCAGATTTAAGATCAAAGTTCACTTTCTTGCAAGTTGTTTATCGACAAATAGAAACATAAAGAACATTTATTCATAATCATTTATTTTGAGTTTTCTCAGATTTATGATCAAAGTTCACTTTCCTGCAAGTTTAATATCGACAAATAAAAACATAAATAATATTTATTCATAATCATTTATTTTTAATTTTATCAGATTTAAGATCAAAGTTCACTTTCTTGCAAGTGTTTATCGACAAATATAAACAAAAAGAACATTTATTCATAATCATTTATTTTGAGTTTTCTCAGATTTATGATCAAAGTTCACTTTCCTGCAAGTTTAATATCGACAAATAGAAACAAAAAGAACATTTATTCATAATCATTTAGTTTGAGTTTTCTCAGATTTATGATCAAAGTTCACTTGCCTGCAAGTTGTTCATCGACAAATAGAATAATGATGAATATTTATTCATAATCATTTATTTTGAGTTTTCTCAGATTTATGATCAAAGTTCACTTTCTTGCAAGTTAAATATCGACAAATAAAAACATGAAGAATATTTATTCATAATCATTTAATTTGTATTCTTATCAGATTTAAGATCAAAGTGCACTTTCCTGTAAGTTGTTAAGCGGCAAATAAAAACATAAATAACATTTATTCATAATCATTTAATTTGAGTGTTAACAGATTTATGATCAAAGTTCACTTTCTTGCAAGTTGAATATCGACAAATAAAAACATAAAGAATATTTATTCATAATCATTTATTTTGTATTTTATCAGATTTAAGATCAAAGTTCACTTTCTTGCAAGTTGTTTATCGAACAATAAAAACATAAAGAATATTTATTTATTATCATTTATTTTGAGTTTTCTCAGATTTAACATCAAAGTTCACTTTCTTGCAAGTTGTTTATCGACAAATAAAAACATAAATAACATGTTTTCAAAATCATTTATTTTGTATTTTTATCAGAACTAAGATCAAAGTTCACTTTCTTGCAAGTTGTTTATCGACAAATAAAAACATAAAGAATATTTATTCATAATCATTTATTTTGTATAGTTTCTCAGATTTAGCATCAAAGTTCACTTTCTTGCAAGTTGTTTATCGACAAATAATAACACAAATAACATTTATTCATAATCATCTATTTTGAGTTTCCTCAGATTTATGATCAAAGTTCACTTTCTTGCAAGTTGAATATCGACAAATGAAAACATAAAGAATATTTATTCATAATCATTTATTTTGTATTTCATCAGATTTAAGATCAAAGTTCACTTTTTTGCAAGTTGTTTATCGACAAATAAAAACATAAAAAATATAAATTCATTATCATTTATTTTGTATTTTATCAGATTTAAGATTAAAGTTCACTTTCTTGCAATTTATTTATCGACAAATAGAAACATAAAAAACATTTATTCATAATCATTTATTTTGTATTTTTATCAGATTTAAGATCAAAGTTCACTTTCTTGCATAAAGAACATTTATTCATAATCATTTATTTTGAGTTTTCTCAGATTTATGATCAAAGTTCACTTTCTGGCTAGTTGTTATCGACAAATAGAAACATAAAGAGCATTTATTCATAATCATTTATTTTGAGTTTTCTCAGATTTATGATCAAAGTTCACTTTCTTGCAAGTTGTTTATCGACAAATAGAAACATAAAGAACATTTATTCATAATCATTTATTTTGAGTTTTCTCAGATTTATGATCAAAGTTCACTTTCCTGCAAGTTGTTCATCGACAAATAGAATAATGATGAACATTTATTAATAATCATTTATTTTGAGATTTCTCAGATTTATGATCAAAATTCACTTTCCTGCAAGTTGAATATCGACAAATAAAAACATAAAGAATATTTATTCATAATAATTTATTTGTATTTTATCAGATTTATGATCAAAGTTCACTTTAATGTAAGTTGTTAATCGGCAAATAAAAACATAAATAACATTTATTCATAATCATTTATTTTGTATTTTTATCAGATTTAAGATTAAAGTTCACTTTCTTGCAAGTTGTTTATCGACAAATAGAAACATAAATAACATTTATTCATAATCATTTATTTTGAGTTTTGTCAGATTTATGATCAAAGTTCACTTTCTTGCAAGTTGTTTATCGACAAATAATAACATAAAGAACATTTATACATAATCATTTATTTTGTATTTTATCAGATTTATGATCAAAGTTCACTTTCCTGCAAGTTGTTCATCGACAAATAGAATAATGATGAATATTTATTTCCTGTAAGTTGTTAAGCGACAAATGAAAACATAAAGAATATTTATTCATAATCATTTATTTTGTATTTTATCAGATTTAAGATCAAAGTTCACTTTCTTGCAAGTTGTTTGTCGACAAATAGAAACATAAAGAACATTTATTCATAATCATTTATTTTGAGTTTTCTCAGATTTATAATCAAAGTTCACTTTCTTGCAAGTTGTTTATCGACAAATAATAACATAAAGAACATTTATTCATAATCATTATTTTGAGTTTTCTCAGATTTATGATCAAAGTTCACTTTCCTGCAAGTTGTTCATCGACAAATAGAATAATGATGAATATTTATTCATAATCATTTATTTTGAGATTTCTCAGATTTATGATCAAAGTTCACTTTCCTGCAAGTTGAATATCGACAAATAAAAACATAAAGAATATTTATTCATAATAATTTATTTTGTATTTTATCAGATTTATGATCAAAGTTCACTTTCATGTAAGTTGTTAATCGGCAAATAAAAACATAAATAACATTTATTCATAATCATTTATTTTGTATTTTTATCAGATTTAAAATCGAAGTTCACTTTCTTGCAAGTTGTTTATCGACAATTAAAATCATAAAGAATATTAATTCTTAATCATTTATTTTATATTTTATCAGTATTAAGATCAAAGTTCACTTTCTTGCAAGTTGTTTATCGACAAATAATAACACAAATAACATTTATTCATAATCATTTATATTGTATTTTATAAGATTTAAGATTAAAGTTCACTTTCTTACAAGTTGTTTATCGACACTTAGAAACAAAAAGAACATTTATTCATAATCATTTATTTTGAGTTTTCTCAGATTTATGATCAAAGTTCACTTTCCTGTAAGTTGAATATCGACAAATAAAAACATAAAGAATATTTATTCAGAATCATTTATTTTTAATTTTATCAGATTTAAGATTAAAGTTCACTTTCTTGCAAGGTGTTTATCGACAAATAAAAACATAAATAACATTTATTCAAAATCATTTATTTTGAGTTTTTTTTAGATTTATGATCAAAGTTCACTTTCTTGCAAGTTGAATATCGACAAATAAAAACATAAAGAATATTTATTCATAATCAATTATTTTGTATTTTATCAGATTTAAGATTAAAGTTCACTTTCTTGCAAGTTGTTTATCGACAAATAAAAACATAAAGAATATTAATTCTTAATCATTTATTTTATATTTTATCAGTTTTAAGATCAAAGTTCACTTTCTTGCAAGTTGTTTATCGACAAATAATAACACAAATAACATTTATTCATAATTATTTATTTTGAGTTTCCTCAGATTTATGATCAAATTTCACTTTCTTGCAAGTTGAATATCGACAAATAGAAACATAATGAACACTTATTCATAATCAATTATTTTGTATATTATCAGATGTAATATCAAAGTTCACTTTCTTGGAAGTTGTTTATCGACAAATAAAAACATAAAGAATATTAATGCATAATCATGTATATTGTATTTTATCAGATTGAAGATTAAAGCTCACTTTCTTGCAAGTTGTTTATCGACAAATAGAAACAAAAAGAACATTTATTCATAATCATTTATTTTGAGTTTTCTCAGATTTATGATCAAAGTTCACTTTCCTGCAAGTTTAATATCGACAAATAAAAACATAAATAATATTTATTCATAATCATTTATTTTTAATTTTATCAGATTTAAGATCAAAGTTCACTTTCTTGCAAGTGTTTATCGACAAATATAAACATAAAGAACATTTATTCATAATCATTTAGTTTGAGTTTTCTCAGATTTATGATCAAAGTTCACTTGCCTGCAAGTTGTTCATCGACAAATAGAATAATGATGAATATTTATTCATAATGATTTATTTTGAGTTTTCTTAGATTTATGATCAAAATTCACTATCTTGCAAGTTGAATATCGACAAATAAAAACATAAAGAATATTTATTCATAATCATTTATTTTGTATTTTTATCAGATTTAAGATCAAAGTGCACTTTCCTGTAAGTTGTTAAGCGGCAAATAAAAACATAAATAACATTTATTCATAATCATTTAATTTGAGTGTTAACAGATTTATGATCAAAGTTCATTTTCTTGCAAGTTGAATATCGACAAATAAAAACATAAAGAATATTTATTCATAATCAATTATTTTGTATTTTATCAGATTTAATATCAAAGTTCACTTTCTTGCAAGTTGTTTATCGAACAATAAAAGCATAAATAACATTTATTTATAATCATTTATTTTGAGTTTTCTCAGATTTAAGATCAAAGTTCACTTTCTTGCAAGTTGTTTATCGACAAATAAAAACATAAATAACATTTATTCATAATCATTTATTTTTAATTTTATCAGATTTAAGATCGAAGTTCACTTTCTTGCAAGTTGTTTATCGACAAATAAAAACATAAAGAATATTAATTCTTAATCATTTATTTTGTATTTTATCAGATTTAAGATCAAAGTTCACTTTCTTGCAAGTTGTTTATCGACAAATAAAAACATAAATAACATTTATTCATAATCATTTATTTTGAGTTTTCTCAGATTTAAGATCAAAGTTCACTTTCTTGCAAGTTGTTTATCGACAAATAAAAACATAAAGAATATTAATTCTTAATCATTTATTTTATAGTTTATCAGTTTTAAGATCAAAGTTCACTTTCTGGCAAGTTGTTTATCGACAAATAATAACACAAATAACATTTATTCATAATCATCTATTTTGAGATTTCTCAGATTTATGATCAAAGTTCACTTTTTTGCAAGTTCAATATCGACAAATAAAAACATAAAGAATATTTATTCATAATAATTTATTTTGTATTTCATCAGATTTAAGATCAAAGTTCACTTTTTTGCAAGTTGTTTATCGACAAATAAAAACATAAAAAATATTAATTCCTAATCATTTATATTGTATTTTATAAGATTTAAGATTAAAGTTCACTTTCTTACAAGTTGTTTATCGACACTTAGAAACAAAAAGAACATTTATTCATAATCATTTATTTCGAGTTTTCTCAGATTTATGATCAAAGTTCATTTTCTTGCAAGTTGTTTGTCGACAAATAGAAACATAAAAAACATTTATTCATAATCATATATTTCGTATTTTATCAGATTTAAGAACAAAGTTCACTTACTTGCAAGTTGTTTATCGACAAATAAAAACATAAATAGCATTTATTCATAATCATTTAATTTGAGTGTTTACAGATTTATGATCAAGGTTCACTTTCTTGCAAGTTGTATATCAACAAATAAAAACATAAAGAATATTAATTCATAATCATTTATTTTGTATTTTATCAGATTTAAGATTAAAGTTCACTTTCTTGCAAGTTGTTTATCGACAAATAGAAACATAAAGAAGATTTATTCATAATCATTTATTTTGAGTTTTCTCAGATTTAAGATCAAAGTTCACTTTCTTGCAAGTTGTTTATCGACAAATAAAAACATAAATAACATTTATTCATAATCATTTATTTTGAGTTTTCTCAGATTTATGATCAAAGTTCACTTTCTTACAAGTTGTTCATCGACAAATAAAAACATAAAGAATATGAATTCATAATCATTTATTTTGTATTTTATCAGATTTAAGATCAAAGTTCACTTTCTTGCAAGTTGTTTATCGACAAATAGAAACATAAAGAACATTTATTCATAATCATTTATTTTGAGTTTTCTCAGATTTATGATCAAAGTTCACTTTCTTGCAAGTTGTTTATCGACAAATAGAATAATAAAGAATATTAATTCATAATCATTTATTTTGTATTTTATCAGATTTAAGATCAAAGTTCACTTTCTTGCAAGTTGTTTATCGACAAATAGAAACATAAAGAACATTTATTCATAATCATTTATTTTGAGTTTTCTCAGATTTATGATCAAAGTTCACTTTCCTGCAAGTTGTTCATCGACAAATAGAATAATGATGAATATTTATTGATAATCATTTATTTTGAGATTTCTCAGATTTAAGATCAAAGTTCACTTTCATGTAAGTTGTTAATCGACAAATAGAAACATAAATAACATTTATTCATAATCATTTATTTTGAGTTTTGTCAGATTTATGATCAAAGTTCACTTTAATGTAAGTTGTTAATCGGCAAATAAAAACATAAATAACATTTATTCATAATCATTTATTTTGTATTTTTATCAGATTTAAGATCAAAGTTCACTTTCTTGCAAGTTGAATATCGACAAATAAAAACATAAAGAATATTTATTTATAATCATTTATTTTGAGTTTTCTCAGATTTAACATCAAAGTTTACTTTCTTGCATGTTGTTTATCGACAAATAGAAACATATATAACATTTATTCATAATCATTTATTTTGAGTTTTGTCAGATTTATGATCAAAGTCCACTTTCTTGCAAGTTGTTCATCGACAAATAGAATAATGATGAACATTTATTCATAATCATTTATTTTGAGTTTTGTCAGATTTATGATCAAAGTTCACTTTCTTGCAAGTTGAATATCGACAAATAAAAACATAAAGAATATTAATTCATTATCATTTATTTTGTATTTTATCAGATTTAAGATCAAAGTTCACTTTCATGTAAGTTGTTAATCGGCAAATAAAAACATAAATAACATTTATTCATAATCATTTATTTTGTATTTTTATCAGATTTAAGATCAAAGTTCACTTTCTTGCAAGTTGTTTATCGACAAATAGAAACATAAATAACATTTATTCATAATCATTTATTTTGAGTTTCCTCAGATTTAACATCAAAGTTCACTTTCTTGCAAGTTGTTTATCGACAAATAAAAACATAAAGAATATTAATTCATAATCATTTATTTTGTATTTTATCAGATTTATGATCAAAGTTCACTTTCTTGCAAGTTGTTCATCGACAAATAGAATAATGATGAATATTTATTTCCTGTAAGTTGTTAATCGACAAATAGAAACATAAAGAATATTTATTCATAATCATTTATTTTGTATTTTATCAGAACTAAGATCAAAGTTCACTTTCTTGCAAGTTGTTTATCGACAAATAGAAACATAAAGAACATTTATTCATAATCATTTATTTTGAGTTTTCTCAGATTTAACATCAAAGTTCACTTTCTTGCAAGTTGTTTATCGACAAATAAAAACATAAATAACATTTATTCATAATCATTTATTTTGAGTTTTCTCAGATTTATGATCAAAGTTCACTTTCTTGCAAGTTGTTTATCGACAAATAGAAACATAAAGAATATTTATTCATAATCATTTATTTTGAGTTTTCTCAGATTTATGATCAAAGTTCACTTTCTTGCAAGTTGAATATCGACAAATAAAAACATAAAGAATATTAATTCATTATCATTTATTTTGTATTTTATCAGATTTATGATCAAAGTTCACTTTCATGTAAGTTGTTAATCGGCAAATAAAAACATAAATAACATTTATTCATAATCATTTATTTTGTATTTTTCTCAGATTTAACATCAAAGTTCACTTTCTTGCAAGTTGTTTATCGACAAATAAAAACATAAAGAATATTAATTCATAATCATTTATTTTGTATTTTATCACTTTCTTGCAAGTTGTTTATCGACAAATAAAAACATAAATAACATGTATTCAAAATCATTTATTTTGTATTTTTATCAGAACTAAGATCAAAGTTCACTTTCTTGCAAGTTGTTTATCGACAAATAGAAACATAAATAACATTTATTCAAAATCATTTATTTTGAGTTTTCTCAGATTTATGATCAAAGTTCACTTTCATGTAAGTTGAATATCGACAAATAAAAACATAAAGAATATTTATTAAGAATCATTTATTTTTAATTTTATCAGATTTAAGATTAAAGTTCACTTTCTTGCAAGTTGTTTATCGACAAATAAAAACATAAATAACATTTATTCATAATCATTTATTTTGAGATTTCTCAGATTTATGATCAAAGTTCACTTTCCTGCAAGTTGAATATCGACAAATAAAAACATAAAGAATATTTATTCATAATAATTTATTTTGTATTTTATCAGATTTAAGATCAAAGTTCACTTTCATGCAAGTTGTTTATTGACAAATAAGAACATAAAGAATATTAATTCATAATCATTTATTTTGTATTTTATCAGATTTAAGATCAAAGTTCACTTTCTTGCAAGTTGAATATCGACAAATAAAAACATAAATAACATTTATTCATAATCATTTATTTTGAGTTTTCTCAGATTTATGATCAAAGTTCACTTTCTTGCAAGTTGAATATCGACAAATAGAAACATAATGAACACTTATTCATAATCATTTATTTTGAGTTTTCTCAGATTTATGATCAAAGTTCAATTTCTTGCAAGTTGTTTATCGACAAATAATAACACAAATAACATTTATTCATAATCATTTATTTTGAGTTGCCTCAGATTTATGATCAAAGTTCACTTTCTTGCAAGTTGAATATCGACAAATAAAAACATAAAGAATATTTATTCATAATCATTTATTTTGTATTTTATCAGATTTAAGATCAAAGTTCACTTTCTTGCAAGTTGTTTATCGACAAATAGAAACATAAAGAACATTTATTCATAATCATTTATTTTGAGTTTTCTCAGATTTATGATCAAAGTTCACTTTCTTGCAAGTTGTTTATCGACAAATAAAAACATAAATAACATTTATTCATAATCATTTATTTTGAGTTTTCTCAGATTTATGATCAAAGTTCACTTTCTTGCAAGTTGAATATCGACAAATAAAAACATAAAGAATATTTATTCATAATCATTTATTTTGTATTTTATCAGATTTATGATCAAAGTTCACTTTCTTGCAAGTTGAATATCGACAAATAAAAACATAAAGAATATTTATTCATAATCATTTATTTTGTATTTTATCAGATTTAAGATCAAAGTTCACTTTCTTGCAAGTTGTTTATCGACAAATAGAAACATAAAGAACATTTATTCATAATCATTTATTTTGAGTTTTGTCAGATTTATGATCAAAGTTCACTTTCTTGCAAGTTGAATATCGACAAATAAAAACATAAAGAACATTTATTCATAATCATTTATTTTGAGTTTTCTCAGATTTATGATCAAAGTTCACTTTCTTGCAAGTTGTTTATCGACAAATAAAAACATAAATAACATTTATTCATAATCATTTATTTTGTATTTTTATCAGATTTATGATCAAAGTTCACTTTCTTGCAAGTTGAATATCGACAAATAAAAACATAAAGAATATTTATTCATAATCATTTATTTTGTATTTTATCAGATTTATGATCAAAGTTCACTTTCTTGCAAGTTGAATATCGACAAATAAAAACATAAAGAATATTTATTCATAATCATTTATTTTGTATTTTATCAGATTTAAGATCAAAGTTCACTTTCTTGCAAGTTGTTTATCGACAAATAGAAACATAAAGAACATTTATTCATAATCATTTATTTTGAGTTTTCTCAGATTTATGATCAAAGTTCACTTTCTTGCAAGTTGAATATCGACAAATAAAAACATAAAGAACATTTATTGATAATCATTTATTTTGAGATTTCTCAGATTTATGATCAAAGTTCACTTTCCTGCAAGTTGAATATCGACAAATAAAAACATAAAGAATATTTATTCATAATAATTTATTTTGTATTTTATCAGATTTATGATCAAAGTTCACTTTAATGTAAGTTGTTAATCGGCAAATAAAAACATAAAGAACATTTATTAATAATCATTTATTTTGAGATTTCTCAGATTTATGATCAAAATTCACTTTCCTGCAAGTTGAATATCGACAAATAAAAACATAAAGAATATTTATTCATAATAATTTATTTTGTATTTTATCAGATTTATGATCAAAGTTCACTTTCATGTAAGTTGTTAATCGGCAAATAAAAACATAAATAACATTTATTCATAATCATTTATTTTGTATTTTTATCAGATTTAAGATTAAAGTTCACTTTCTTGCAAGTTGTTTATTGACAAATAAGAACATAAAGAATATTAATTCATAATCATTTATTTTGTATTTTATCAGATTTAAGATCAAAGTTCACTTTCTTGCAAGTTGTTTATCGACAAATAAAAACATAAATAACATTTATTCATAATCATTTATTTTGTATTTTATCAGATTTAAGATCAAAGTTCACTTTCTTGCAAGTTGTTTATCGACAAATAGAAACATAAAGAACATTTATTCATAATCACTTAATTTGAGTTTTCTCAGATTTATGATCAAAGTTCACTTTCCTGCAAGTTGAATATCGACAAATTAAAACATAAAGAATATTTATTCATAATCATTTATTTTTAATTTTATCAGATTTAAGATCAAAGTTCACTTTCTTGCAAGTTGTTTATCGACAAATAAAAACATACATAACATTTATTCATAATCATTTATTTTGTAGTTTTCTCAGATTTAAGATCAAAGTTCACTTTCCTGCAAGTTGAATATCGACAAATAAAAACATAAAGAATATTTATTCATAATCATTTATTTTGTATTTTATCAGATTTAAGATCAAAGTTCACTTTCTTGCAAGTTGTTTATCGACAAATAAAAACATAAAGAATATTTATTCATAATCATTTATTTTGTATTTTATCAGATTTAAGATCGAAGTTCACTTTCTTGCAAGTTGTTTATCGACAAATAATAACACAAATAACATTTATTTATAATCATTTATTTTGAGTTTTCTCAGATTTATGATCAAAGTTCAAATTCTTGCAAGTTGAATATCGACAAATAGAAACATAATGAACACTTATTCATAATCATTTATTTTGAGTTTTCTCAGATTTATGATCAAAGTTCAATTTCTTGCAAGTTGTTTATCGACAAATAAAAACATAAATAACATTTATTCATAATCATTTATTTTGTATTTTTATCAGATTTAAGATCAAAGTTCACTTTCTTGCAAGTTGAATATCGACAAATAAAAACATAAAGAATATTTATTCATAATCATTTATTTTGTATTTTATCAGATTTATGATCAAAGTTCACTTTCTTGCAAGTTGAATATCGACAAATAAAAACATAAATAACATTTATTCATAATCATTTATTTTGAGTGTTATCAGATTTATGATCAAAGTTCACTTTCTTGCAAGTTGTTTATCGACAAATAAAAACATAAATAACATTTATTCATAATCATTTATTTTGAGATTTCTCAGATTTATGATCAAAGTTCACTTTTTTGCAAGTTCAATATCGACAAATAAAAACATAAAGAATATTTATTCATAATAATTTATTTTGTATTTCATCAGATTTATGATCAAAGTTCACTTTCTTGCAAGTTGAATATCGACAAATAAAAACATAAAGAATATTTATTCATAATCATTTATTTTGTATTTTATCAGATTTAAGATCAAAGTTCACTTTCTTGCAAGTTGTTTATCGACAAATAAAAACATAAATAACATTTATTCATAATCATTTATTTTGAAATTTTTCAGATTTATGATCAAAGTTCACTTTCTTGCAAGTTGTTTATCGACAAATAAAAACATAAATAACATTTATTCATAATCATTTATTTTGAGTTTTGTCAGATTTATGATCAAAGTTCACTTTCTTGCAAGTTGAATATCGACAAATAAAAACATAAAGAATATTTATTCATAATCATTTATTTTGTATTTTATCAGAAATAAGATCAAAGTTCACTTTCTTGCAAGTTGTTTATCGACAAATAGAAACATAAATAACATTTATTCATAATCATTTATTTTGAGTTTTGTCAGATTTATGATCAAAGTTCACTTTCTTGCAAGTTGAATATCGACAAATAAAAACATAAAGAATATTAATTCATTATCATTTATTTTGTATTTTATCAGATTTAAGATCAAAGTTCACTTTCTTGCAAGTTGTTTATCGACAAATAGAAACATAAATAACATTTATTCATAATCATTTATTTTGAGTTTTCTCAGATTTATGATCAAAGTTCACTTTCTTGCAAGTTGAATATCGACAAATAAAAACATAAAGAAAATTTATTCATAATCATTTATTTTTAATTTTATCCGATTTCAGATCAAAGTTTACTTTCTTGCAAGTTGTTTATCGACACATAGAAACAAAGAGAACATTTATTCATAATCATTTATTTTGTATTTTATCAGATTTATGATCAAAGTTCACTTCCTGGCAAGTTGTTTATCGACAAATAGAAACATAAATAACATTTATTCATAATCATTTATTTTGAGTTTTCTCAGATTTATGATCAAAGTTCACTTTCTTGCAAGTTGTTTATCGACAAATAAAAACATAAATAACATTTATTCATAATCATTTATTTTGTATTTTATCAGATTTAAGATTAAAGTTCACTTTCTTGCAAGTTGTTTATTGACAAATAAGACATAAAGAATATTTATTCATAATAATTTATTTTGTATTTTATCAGATTTATGATCAAAGTTCACTTTCTTGCAAGTTGTTTATCGACAAATAGAAACATAAAGAACATTTATTCATAATCATTTATTTTGTATTTTATCAGATTTAAGATCAAAGTTCACTTTCTTGCAAGTTGTTTATCGACAAATAAAAACATAAATAACATTTATTCATAATCATTTATTTTGAGTATTCTCAAATTTATGATCATAGTTCACTTTCTTGCAAGTTGTTTATCGACAAATAAAAACATAAAGAATATTTATTCATAATCATTTATTTTGTATTTTATCAGATTTAAGATCAAGGTTCACTTTCTTGCAAGTTGTTTATCGACAAATAAAAACATAAAGAATATTTATTCATAATCATTTATTTTGTATTTTATCAGATTTAAGATCAAAGTTCACTTTCTTGCAAGTTGTTTATCGACAAATAGAAACATAAAGAATATTTATTCATAATCATTTATTTTGAGTATTCTCAAATTTATGATCATAGTTCACTTTCTTGCAAGTTGTTTATCGACAAATAAAAACATAAAGAATATTTATTCATAATCATTTATTTTGTATTTTATCAGATTTAAGATCAAAGTTCACTTTCTTGCAAGTTGTTTATCGACAAATAAAAACATAAATAACATTTATTCATAATCATTTATTTTGAGTTTTCTCAGATTTATGATCAAAGTTCACTTTCTTGCAAGTTGAATATCGACAAATAAAAACATAAAGAATATTTATTCATAATCATTTATTTTTAATTTTATCAGATTTAAGATCAAAGTTCACTTTCTTGCAAGTTGTTTATCGACAAATAAAAACATAAAGAACATTTATTCATAATCATTTATTTTGTATTTTATCAGATTTATGATCAAAGTTCACTTTCTTGCAAGTTGAATATCGACAAATAAAAACATAAAGAATATTTATTCATAATCATTTATTTTGAGTTTTCTCAGATTTATGATCAAAGTTCACTTTCTTGCAAGTTATTAATCGGCAAATAAAAACATAAATAACATTTATTCATAATCATTTATTTTGAGTTTTCTCAGATTTATGATCAAAGTTCACTTTCTTGCAAGTTGAATATCGACAAATAAAAACATAAAGAATATTTATTCATAATCATTTATTTTGTATTTTATCAGATTTATGATCAAAGTTCACTTTCTTGCAAGTTGAATATCGACAAATAAAAACATAAAGAATATTTATTCATAATCATTTATTTTGTATTTTATCAGATTTATGATCAAAGTTCACTTTCTTGCAAGTTGTTTATCGACAAATAAAAACATAAAGAGTATTTATTCATAATCATTTATTTTGAGTTTTGTCAGATTTATGATCAAAGTTCACTTTCTTGCAAGTTGAATATCGACAAATAAAAACATAAAGAACATTTATTGATAATCATTTATTTTGAGATTTCTCAGATTTATGATCAAAGTTCACTTTCTTGCAAGTTGTTTATCGACAAATAGAAACATAAATAACATTTATTCATAATCATTTATTTTGAGTTTTGTCAGATTTATGATCAAAGTTCACTTTCTTGCAAGTTGAATATCGACAAATAAAAACATAAAGAATATTTATTCATAATCATTTATTTTGTATTTTATCAGATTTATGATCAAAGTTCACTTTCTTGCAAGTTGAATATCGACAAATAAAAACATAAAGAATATTTATTCATAATCATTTATTTTGTATTTTATCAGATTTAAGATCAAAGTTCACTTTCTTGCAAGTTGTTTATCGACAAATAGAAACATAAATAACATTTATTCATAATCATTTATTTTGAGTTTTGTCAGATTTATGATCAAAGTTCACTTTCTTGCAAGTTGAATATCGACAAATAAAAACATAAAGAACATTTATTCATAATCATTTTTATTCATAATCATTAATTTTGAGATTTCTCAGATTTATGATCAAAGTTCACTTTCTTGCAAGTTGAATATCGACAAATAAAAACATAAAGAATATTAATTCATTATCATTTATTTTGTATTTTATCAGATTTAAGATCAAAGTTCACTTTCATGTAAGTTGTAAATAAAAATATAAATAACATTTATTCATGATCATTTATTTTGTATTTTTATCAGATTTAAGATCAAAGTTCACTTTCTTGCAAGTTGTTTATCGACAAATAAAAACATAAAGAATATTTATTCATAATCATTTATTTTGTATTTTATCAGATTTAAGATCAAAGTTCACTTTCTTGCAAGTTGTTTATCGACAAATAAAAACATAAATAACATTTATTCATAATCATTTATTTTGTATTTTATCAGATTTAAGATCAAAGTTCACTTTCTTGCAAGTTGTTTATCGACAAATAAAAACATAAAGAACATTTATTGATAATCATTTATTTTGAGATTTCTCAGATTTATGATCAAAGTTCACTTTCTTGCAAGTTGAATATCGACAAATAAAAACATAAAGAATATTTATTCATAATCATTTATTTTGTATTTTATCAGATTTAAGATCAAAGTTCACTTTCTTGCAAGTTGTTTATCGACAAATAAAAACATAAATAACATTTATTCATAACCATTTATTTTGATTTTTTTCAGATTTATGATCAAAGTTCACTTTCTTGCAAGTTGAATATCGACAAATAAAAACATAAAGAATATTTATTCATAATCATTTATTTTGTATTTTATCAGATTTAAGATCAAAGTTCACTTTCTTGCAAGTTGTTTATCGACAAATAAAAACATAAAGAATATTAATTCATAATCATTTATTTTGTATTTTATCAGATTTAAGATCAAAGTTCACTTTCTTGCAAGTTGTTTATCGACAAATAAAAACATAAATAACATTTATTCATAATCATTTATTTTGAGTTTTGTCAGATTTATGATCAAAGTTCACTTTCTTGCAAGTTGAATATCGACAAATAAAAACATAAAGAATATTTATTCATAATCATTTATTTTGTATTTTATCAGATTTATGATCAAAGTTCACTTTCTTGCAAGTTGTTTATCGACAAATAAAAACATAAATAACATTTATTCATAATCATTTATTTTGAGTTTTGTCAGATTTATGATCAAAGTTCACTTTCTTGCAAGTTGAATATCGACAAATAAAAACATAAAGAATATTTATTCATAATCATTTATTTTGTATTTTATCAGATTTAAGATCAAAGTTCACTTTCTTGCAAGTTGTTTATCGACAAATAAAAACATAAATAACATTTATTCATAATCATTTATTTTGTATTTTATCAGATTTATGATCAAAGTTCACTTTCTTGCAAGTTGTTTATCGACAAATAAAAACATAAATAACATTTATTCATAATCATTTATTTTGAGTTTTGTCAGATTTATGATCAAAGTTCACTTTCTTGCAAGTTGAATATCGACAAATAAAAACATAAAGAATATTTATTCATAATCATTTATTTTGTATTTTATCAGATTTAAGATCAAAGTTCACTTTCTTGCAAGTTGTTTATCGACAAATAGAAACATAAAGAACATTTATTCATAATCATTTATTTTGAGTTTTATCAGATTTATGATCAAAGTTCACTTTCTTGCAAGTTGTTTATCGACAAATAAAAACATAAAGAATATTTATTCATAATCATTTATTTTGTATTTTTATCAGATTTAAGATCAAAGTTTACTTTCTTGCAAGTTGTTTATCGACAAATAGACAAATAAAGAACATGTACTCATAATAATTTATTTTGAGTTTTCTCAGATTTATAATCAAAGTTCACTTTCTTGCAAGTTGTTTATCGACAAATAAAAACATAAATAACATTTATTCATAATCATTTATTTTGTATTTTGATCAGATTTAAGATCAAAGTTCACTTTCTTGCAAGTTGTTTATCGACAAATAGAAACATAAAAGACATTTATCATAATCATTTATTTTGTATTTTTATAAGATTTATGATCAAAGTTCACTTTCTTGCAAGTTGTTTATCGACAAATAAAAACATAAATAGCATTTATTCATAATCATTTATTTTGTATTTTATCAGATTTAAGATCAAAGTTCACTTTCTTGCAAGTTCTTTATCGACAAATAAAAACATAAAGAACATTTATTCATAATCATTTATTTTGAGTTTTCTCAGATTTATGATCAAAGTTCACTTTCTGGCTAGTTGTTTGTCGACAAATAGAAACATAAAAAACATTTATTCATAATCATTTATTTTGTATTTTTATCAGATTTAAGATCAAAGTTCACTTTCTTGCAAGTTGTTTATCGACAAATAAAAACATAAAGAATATTTATTCATAATCATTTATTTTGTATTTTATCAGATTTAAGATCAAAGTTCACTTTCTTGCAAGTTGTTTATCGACAAATAGAAACATAAAGAATATTTATTCATAATCATTTATTTTGAGTTTTATAAGATTTATGATCAAAGTTCACTTTCTTGCAAGTTGTTTATCGACAAATAAAAACATAAAGAATATTTATTCATAATCATTTATTTTGTATTTTATCAGATTTAAGATCAAAGTTCACTTTAATGTAAGTTGTTAATCGGCAAATAAAAACATAAAGAACATTTATTGATAATCATTTATTTTGAGATTTCTCAGATTTATGATCAAAGTTCACTTTCCTGCAAGTTGAATATCGACAAATAAAAACATAAAGAATATTTATTCATAATCATTTATTTTGTATTTTATCAGATTTAAGATCAAAGTTCACTTTCTTGCAAGTTGTTTATCGACAAATAAAAACATAAATAACATTTATTCATAATCATTTATTTTGTATTTTTATCAGATTTAAGATCAAAGTTCACTTTCTTGCAAGTTGTTTATCGACAAATAAAAACATAAAGAATATTTATTCATAATCATTTATTTTGTATTTTATCAGATTTAAGATCAAAGTTCACTTTCTTGCAAGTTGTTTATCGACAAATAAAAACATAAATAACATTTATTCATAATCATTTATTTTGTATTTTTATCAGATTTATGATCAAAGTTCACTTTCTTGCAAGTTGAATATCGACAAATAAAAACATAAAGAATATTTATTCATAATCATTTATTTTGTATTTTATCAGATTTAAGATCAAAGTTCACTTTCTTGCAAGTTGTTTATCGACAAATAAAAACATAAAGAATATTTATTCATAATCATTTATTTTGAGTTTTCTCAGATTTAAGATCAAAGTTCACTTTCTTGCAAATTGTTTATCGACAAATAAAAACATAAAGAATATTTATTCATAATCATTTATTTTGTATTTTATCAGATTTAAGATCAAAGTTCACTTTCTTGCAAATTGTTTATCGACAAATAAAAACATAAAGAATATTTATTCATAATCATTTATTTTGTATTTTATCAGATTTATGATCAAAGTTCACTTTCTTGCAAGTTGTTCATCGACAAATAAAAACATAAATAACATTTATTCATAATCATTTATTTTGATTTTTTTTCAGATTTATGATACAAGTTCACTTTCTTGCAAGTTGAATATCGACAAATAAAAACATAAAGAATATTTATTTATAATCATTTATTTTGAGTTTTCTCAGATTTAGCATCAAAGTTCACTTTCTTGCAAGTTGTTTATCGACAAATAAAAACATAAATAACATTTATTCATAATCATTTATTTTGAGTTTTCTCAGATTTATGATCAAAGTTCACTTTCTTGCAAGTTGAATATCGACAAATAAAAACATAAAGAATATTTATTCATAATCATTTATTTTGTATTTTATCAGATTTAAGATCAAAGTTCACTTTCTTGCAAGTTGTTTATCGACAAATAGAAACATAAAGAAGATTTATTCATAATCATTTATTTTGAGTTTTCTCAGATTTAAGATCAAAGTTCACTTTCTTGCAAGTTGTTTATCGACAAATAAAAACATAAATAACATTTATTCATAATCATTTATTTTGAGTTTTCTCAGATTTATGATCAAAGTTCACTTTCTTGCAAGTTGAATATCGACAAATAAAAACATAAAGAATATTTATTCATAATCATTTATTTTGTATTTTATCAGATTTAAGATCAAAGTTCACTTTCTTGCAAGTTGTTTATCGACAAATAGAAACATAAAGAACATTTATTCATAATCATTTATTTTGAGTTTTGTCAGATTTATGATCAAAGTTCACTTTCTTGCAAGTTGAATATCGACAAATAAAAACATAAAGAATATTTATTCATAATCATTTATTTTGTATTTTATCAGATTTAAGATCAAAGTTCACTTTCTTGCAAGTTGTTTATCGACAAATAGAAACATAAAGAACATTTATTCATAATCATTTATTTTGAGTTTTCTCAGATTTATGATCAAAGTTCACTTTCTTGCAAGTTGAATATCGACAAATAAAAACATAAATAACATTTATTCAAAACCATTTATTTTGAATTTTATCAGATTTAAGATTAAAGTTCACTTTCTTGCAAGTTGTTTATCGACAAATAGAAACATTAAAAATATTTATTCATAATCATTTATTTTGTATTGTATCAGATCTAAGATCAAAGTTCACTTTCTTGCAAGTTGTTTATCGACAAATAGAAACATAAAGAACATTTATTCATAATCATTTATTTTGTATTTTATCAGATTTAAGATCAAAGTTCACTTACTTGCAAGTTGTTTATCGACAAATAAAAACATAAAGAACATTTATTCATAATCATTTATTTTGAGTTTTCTCAGATTTATGATCAAAGTTCATTTTCTTGCAAGTTGTTTATCGACAAATAAAAACATTAAGAATATTTATTCATAATCATTTATTTTGTATTTTATCAGATTTAAGATTAAAGTTCACTTTCTTGCAAGTTGTTTATCGACAAATAGAAACATTAAGAATATTTATTCATAATCATTTATTTTGTATTGTATCAGATCTAAGATCAAAGTTCACTTTCTTGCATGTTGTTTGTCGACAAATAGAAACATAAAGAATATTTATTGATAATCATTTATTTTGAGATTTCTCAGATTTATGATCAAAGTTCACTTTAATGTAAGTTGTTAATCGGCAAATAAAAACATAAAGAATATTTATTCATAATCATTTATTTTGTATTTTATCAGATTTAAGATCAAAGTTCACTTTCTTGCAAGTTGTTTATCGACAAATAGAAACATAAATAACATTTATTCATAATCATTTATTTTGAGATTTCTCAGATTTATGATCAAAGTTCACTTTTTTGCAAGTTCAATATCGACAAATAAAAACATAAAGAATATTTATTCATAATAATTTATTTTGTATTTCATCAGATTTATGATCAAAGTTCACTTTCATGTAAGTTGTTAATCGGCAAATAAAAACATAAATAACATTTATTCATAATCATTTATTTTGTATTTTTATCAGATTTAAGATTAAAGTTCACTTTCTTGCAAGTTGTTTATTGACAAATAAGACATAAAGAATATTTATTCATAATAATTTATTTTGTATTTTATCAGATTTAAGATCAAAGTTCACTTTCTTGCAAGTTGTTTATCGACAAATAGAAACATAAATAACATTTATTCATAATCATTTATTTTGAGTTTTGTCAGATTTATGATCAAAGTTCACTTTCTTGCAAGTTGAATATCGACAAATAAAAACATAAAGAATATTAATTCATAATCATTTATTTTGTATTTTATCAGATTTAAGATCAAAGTTCACTTTCTTGCAAGTTGTTTATCGACAAATAAAAACATAAAGAATATTTATTCATAATCATTTATTTTGAGTATTCTCAAATTTATGATCATAGTTCACTTTCTTGCAAGTTGTTTATCGACAAATAAAAACATAAAGAATATTTATTCATAATCATTTATTTTGTATTTTATCAGATTTAAGATCAAGGTTCACTTTCTTGCAAGTTGTTTATCGACAAATAGAAACATAAAGAACATTTATTCATAATCATTTATTTTGAGTTTTCTCAGATTTATGATCAAAGTTCACTTTCTTGCAAGTTGAATATCGACAAATAAAAACATAAAGAATATTTATTCATAATCATTTATTTTGTATTTTATCAGATTTATGATCAAAGTTCACTTTCTTGCAAGTTGTTTATCGACAAATAGAAACATAAAGAACATTTATTCATAATCATTTATTTTGTATTTTTATCAGATTTAAGATCAAAGTTCACTTTCTTGCATAAAGAACATTTATTCATAATCATTTATTTTGAGTTTTCTCAGATTTATGATCAAAGTTCACTTTCTGGCTAGTTGTTTGTCGACAAATAGAAACATAAAAAACATTTATTCATAATCATATATTTCGTATTTTATCAGATTTAAGAACAAAGTTCACTTACTTGCAAGTTCTTTATCGACAATTTTATGAGATTTAAGATCAAAGTTCACTTTCTTGCAAGTTGTTTATCGACAAATAAAAACATAAATAACATTTATTCATAATCATTTATTTTGTATTTTATCAGATTTAAGATCAAAGTTCACTTTCTTGCAAGTTGTTTATCGACAAATAGAAACATAAAGAACATTTATTCATAATCATTTATTTTGAGTTTTCTCAGATTTATGATCAAAGTTCACTTTCTTGCAAGTTGAATATCGACAAATAAAAACATAAAGAATATTTATTCATAATCATTTATTTTGTATTTTATCAGATTTATGATCAAAGTTCACTTTCTTGCAAGTTGTTTATCGACAAATAAAAACATAAATAACATTTATTCATAATCATTTATTTTGAGTTTTGTCAGATTTATGATCAAAGTTCACTTTCTTGCAAGTTGAATATCGACAAATAAAAACATAAAGAATATTTATTCATAATCATTTATTTTGTATTTTATCAGATTTAAGATCAAAGTTCACTTTCTTGCAAGTTGTTTATCGACAAATAGAAACATAAAGAACATTTATTCATAATCATTTATTTTGTATTTTATCAGATTTATGATCAAAGTTCACTTTCTTGCAAGTTGAATATCGACAAACAAAAATATAAAGAATATTTATTCATAATCATTTATTTTGTATTTTATCAGATTTATGATCAAAGTTCACTTTCTTGCAAGTTGTTTATCGACAAATAAAAACATAAAGAACATTTATTCATAATCATTTATTTTGTATTTTATCAGATTTATGATCAAAGTTCACTTTCTTGCAAGTTGTTTATCGACAAATAGAAACATAAAGAACATTTATTCATAATTATTTATTTTGAGTTTTCTCAGATTTATGATCAAAGTTCACTTTCTTGCAAGTTGAATATCGACAAATAAAAACATAAGGAATATTTATTCATTATCATTTATTTTGCATTTCATAATATTTAAGATCAAATTCCACTTTCTTGCAAGTTGTTTATCGACAAAGAGAAACATAAAGAACATTTATTCATAATCATTTATTTTGAGTTTTCGCAGATTTATGATCATAATCACTTTCTTGCAAGTTGAATATCGACAAATAAAAACATAAAGAATATTTATTCATAATCATTTATTTTGTATTTTATCAGATTTAAGATCAAATTCCACTTTCTTGCAAGTTGTTTATCGACAAAGAGAAACATAAAGAACATTTATTCATAATCATTTATTTTGAGTTTTCGCAGATTTATGATCATAATCACTTTCTTGCAAGTTGAATATCGACAAATAAAAAAAAAGAATATTTATTCATAATCATTTATTATGTATTTTAACAGATTTATGATCAAAGTTCACTTTCGTGCAAGTTGTTTATCGATAAATAGAAACATAAAGAACATTTATTCATAATCATTTATTTTGTATTTTATCAGATTTAAGATCAAAGTTCACTTTCTTGCAAGTTGTTTATCGACAAATAAAAACATAAAGAATATTTATTCATAATTATTTATTTTGAGTTTTCTCAGATTTATGATCAAAGTTCACTTTCTTGCAAGTTGAATATCGACAAATAAAAACATAAAGAATATTTATTCATAATCATTTATTTTGTATTTTATCAGATTTAAGATCAAAGTTTACTTTCTTGCAAGTTGTTTATCGACAAATAAAAACTTAAATAGCATTTTTCTATAATCATTTATTTTGAGTTTTCTCAGATTTAGCATCAAAGTTCACTTTCTTGCAAGTTTTTTATCGACAAATAAAAACATAAATAACATTTATTTATAATCATTTATTTTGTATTTTATCAGATTTATGATCAAAGTTCACTTTCTTGCAAGTTGAATATCGACAAAGAAAAACATTAAGAATATTTATTCATAATCATTTATTTTGTATTTTATCAGATTTATAATCAAAGTTCACTTTGTTGCAAGTTGTTTATCGCCGAATAAAAACATAAAGAATAATTATTCATAATCATTTATTTTGTATTTTATCAGATTTAAGATCAAAGTTCACTTTCTTGCAAATTGTTTATCGACAAATAAAAACATATTTATTCATAATCATTTATTTTGTTTTTTTTTTATCAGATTTAAGATCAAAGTTCACTTTCTTTCAAGTTGAATATCGACAAATAAAAACATAAAGAATATTTATTCATAATCATTTATTTTGTATTTTATCAGATTTATGATCAAAGTTCACTTTCTTGCAAGTTGTTTATCGACAAATAAAAACATAAATAACATTTATTCATAATCATTTATTTTGAGTTTTGTCAGATTTATGATCAAAGTTCACTTTCTTGCAAGTTGAATATCGACAAATAAAAACATAAAGAATATTTATTCATAATCATTTATTTTGTATTTTATCAGATTTAAGATCAAAGTTCACTTTCTTGCAAGTTGAATATCGACAAATAAAAACATAAAGAATATTTATTCATAATCATTTATTTTGTATTTTATCAGATTTATGATCAAAGTTCACTTTCTTGCAAGTTGTTTATCGACAAATAGAAACATAAATAACATTTATTCATAATCATTTATTTTGAGTTTTGTCAGATTTATGATCAAAGTTCACTTTCTTGCAAGTTGAATATCGACAAATAAAAACATAAAGAATATTTATTTATAATCATTTATTTTGAGTTTTCTCAGATTTAGTTGAATATCGACAAATAAAAACATAAAGAATATTTATTCATAATAATTTATTTTGTATTTTATCAGATTTATGATCAAAGTTCACTTTCTTGCAAGTTGTTTATTGACAAATAAGACATAAAGAATATTTATTCATAATCATTTATTTTGAGTTTTCTCAGATTTATGATCAAAGTTCACTTTCTTGCAAGTTGAATATCGACAAATAAAAACATAAAGAATATTTATTCATAATCATTTATTTTGTATTTTATCAGATTTATGATCAAAGTTCACTTTCTTGCAAGTTGTTTATCGACAAATAGAAACATAAAGAACATTTATTCATAATCATTTATTTTGAGTTTTCTCAGATTTATGATCAAAGTTCACTTTCTTGCAAGTTGAATATCGACAAATAAAAACATAAAGAATATTTATTCATAATCATTTATTTTGTATTTTATCAGATTTAAGATTAAAGTTCACTTTCTTGCAAGTTGTTTATCGACAAATAGAAACATTAAGAATATTTATTCATAATCATTTATTTTGTATTTTATCAGATTTATGATCAAAGTTCACTTTCTTGCAAGTTGTTTATCGACAAATAAAAACATAAATAACATTTATTCATAATCATTTATTTTGTATTTTATCAGATTTAAGATCAAAGTTCACTTTCTTGCAAGTTGAATATCGACAAATAAAAACATAAAGAATATTTATTTATAATCATTTATTTTGAGTTTTCTCAGATTTATGATCAAAGTTCACTTTCTTGCAAGTTGTTTATCGACAAATAGAAACATAAAGAACATTTATTCATAATCATTTATTTTGTATTTTATCAGATTTATGATCAAAGTTCACTTTCTTGCAAGTTGAATATCGACAAATAAAAACATAAAGAATATTTATTCATAATCATTTATTTTGTATTTTATCAGATTTATGATCAAAGTTCACTTTCTTGCAAGTTGTTAATCGACAAATAGAAACAAAAAGAATATTTATTCATAATCATTTATTTTGAGTATTCTCAAATTTATGATCATAGTTCACTTTCTTGCAAGTTGTTTATCGACAAATAAAAACATAAAGAATATTTATTCATAATCATTTATTTTGTATTTTATCAGATTTATGATCAAAGTTCACTTTCTTGCAAGTTGTTTATCGACAAATAGAAACATAAAGAACATTTATTCATAATCATTTATTTTGAGTTTTCTCAGATTTATGATCAAAGTTCACTTTCTTGCAAGTTGTTTATCGACAAATAAAAACATAAAGAATATTTATTCATAATCATTTATTTTGTATTTTATCAGATTTATGATCAAAGTTCACTTTCTTGCAAGTTGTTTATCGACAAATAGAAACATAAAGAATATTTATTCATAATCATTTATTTTGTATTTTATCAGATTTATGATCAAAGTTCACTTTCTTGCAAGTTGTTTATCGACAAATAGAAACATAAAGAATATTTATTCATAATCATTTATTTTGTATTTTATCAGATTTATGATCAAAGTTCACTTTCTTGCAAGTTGAATATCGACAAATAAAAACATAAAGAATATTTATTCATAATCATTTATTTTGTATTTTATCAGATTTATGATCAAAGTTCACTTTCTTGCAAGTTGAATATCGACAAATAAAAACATAAAGAATATTTATTCATAATCATTTATTTTGAGTTTTCTCAGATTAATGATCAAAGTTCACTTTCCTGCAAGTTATTAATCGGCAAATAAAAACATAAATAACATTTATTCATAATCATTTATTTTGTATTTTATCAGATTTATGATCAAAGTTCACTTTCTTGCAAGTTGAATATCGACAAATAAAAACATAAAGAATATTTATTCATAATCATTTATTTTGTATTTTATCAGATTTATGATCAAAGTTCACTTTCTTGCAAGTTGAATAACGACGAATAAAAACATAAAGAACATTTATTCATAATCATTTATTTTGTATTTTATCAGATTTAAGATCAAAGTTCACTTTCTTGCAAGTTGTTTATCGACAACTAGAAACATAAAGAACATTTATTCATAATCATTTATTTTGAGTTTTCTCAGATTTATGATCAAAGTTCACTTTCTTGCAAGTTGAATATCGACAAATAAAAACATAAATAACATTTATTCATAATCATTTATTTTGAGTTTTCTCAGATTTATGATCAAAGTTCACTTTCTTGCAAGTTGAATATCGACAAATAGAAACATATAGTACATTTATTCATAATCATTTAATTTAGTTTTATCAGATTTATGATCAAAGTTCACTTTCTTGCAAGTTGAATATCGACAAATAAAAAAAAAGAATATTTATTCATAATCATTTATTTTGTATTTTATCAGATTTATGATCAAAGTTCACTTTCTTGCAAGTTGAATATCGACAAATAAAAACATAAAGAATATTTATTCATAATCATTTATTTTGTATTTTATCAGATTTATGATCAAAGTTCACTTTCTTGCAAGTTGTTTATCGACAAATAGAAACATAAAGAACATTTATTCATAATCATTTATTTTGAGTTTTCTCAGATTTATGATCAAAGTTCACTTTCTTGCAAGTTGTTTATCGACAAATAAAAACATAAAGAACATTTATTCATAATCATTTATTTTGAGTTTTCTCAGATTTATGATCAAAGTTCACTTTCTTGCAAGTTGAATATCGACAAATAAAAACATAAAGAATATTTATTCATAATCATTTATTTTGTATTTTATCAGATTTAAGATCAAAGTTCACTTTCTTGCAAGTTGTTTATCGACAAATAGAAACATAAAGAACATTTATTCATAATCATTTATTTTGAGTTTTCTCAGATTTATGATCAAAGTTCACTTTCTTGCAAGTTGAATATCGACAAATAAAAACATAAAGAATATTTATTCATAATCATTTATTTTGTATTTTATCAGATTTATGATCAAAGTTCACTTTCTTGCAAGTTGTTTATCGACAAATAGAAACATAAAGAACATTTATTCATAATCATTTATTTTGAGTTTTCTCAGATTTATGATCAAAGTTCACTTTCTTGCAAGTTGAATATCGACAAATAAAAACATAAAGAATATTTATTCATAATCATTTATTTTGTATTTTATCAGATTTATGATCAAAGTTCACTTTCTTGCAAGTTGTTTATCGACAAATAGAAACATAAAGAACATTTATTCATAATCATTTATTTTGTATTTTTATCAGATTTAAGATCAAAGTTCACTTTCTTGCAAGTTGTTTATCGACAAATAGAAACATAAAGAACATTTATTCATAATCATTTATTTTGTATTTTATCAGATTTATGATCAAAGTTCACTTTCTTGCAAGTTGTTTATCGACAAATAAAAACATAAATAGCATTTATTTATAATCATTTATTTTCAGTTTTCTCAGATTTATGATCAAAGTTCAATTTCTTGCAAGTTGAATAACGACAAATAAAAACATAAAGAACATTTATTCATAATCATTTATTTTGTATTTTATCAGATTTGTCATCAAAGTTCACTTTCTTGCAAGTTGTTTATTTATTCATAATCATTTATTTTGTATTTTTATCAGATTTATGATCAAAGTTCACTTTCTTGCAAGTTGAATATCGACAAATAAAAACATAAAGAATATTTATTTATAATCATTTATTTTGAGTTTTCTCAGATTTAACATCAAAGTTTACTTTCTTGCATGTTGTTTATCGACAAATAAAAACATAAAGAATATTAATTCATAATCATTTATTTTGTATTTTATCAGATTTAAGATTAAAGTTCACTTTCTTGCAAGTTGTTTATCGACAAATAGAAACATAAAGAACTTTTATTGATAATCATTTATTTTGAGATTTCTCAGATTTATGATCAAAGTTCACTTTCTTGCAAGTTGAATATCGACAAATAAAAACATAAAGAATATTTATTCATAATAATTTATTTTGTATTTTATCAGATTTATGATCAAAGTTCACTTTCATGTAAGTTGTTAATCGGCAAATAAAAACATAAATAACATTTATTCATAATCATTTATTTTGTATTTTATCAGATTTATGATCAAAGTTCACTTTCATGTAAGTTGAATATCGACATGTTAAACATTAAACATAAAGAATATTTATTCATAATCATTTATTTTGTATTTTATCAGATTTATGATCAAAGTTCACTTTCTTGCAAGTTATTAATCGGCAAATAAAAACATAAATAACATTTATTCATAATCATTTATTTTGAGTTTTCTCAGATTTATGATCAAAGTTCACTTTCTTGCAAGTTGAATATCGACAAATAAAAACATAAAGAATATTTATTCATAATCATTTATTTTGTATTTTATCAGATTTATGATCAAAGTTCACTTTCTTGCAAGTTGTTTATCGACAAATAGAAACATAAAGAACATTTATTCATAATCATTTATTTTGAGTTTTCTCAGATTTATGATCAAAGTTCACTTTCTTGCAAGTTGAATATCGACAAATAAAAACATAAAGAATATTTATTCATAATCATTTATTTTGTATTTTATCAGATTTATGATCAAAGTTCACTTTCTTGCAAGTTGTTTATCGACAAATAGAAACATAAAGAACATTTATTCATAATCATTTATTTTGAGTTTTCTCAGATTTATGATCAAAGTTCACTTTCTTGCAAGTTGAATATCGACAAATAAAAACATAAAGCATATTTATTCATAATCATTTATTTTTAATTTTATCAGATTTATGATCAAAGTTCACTTTCTTGCAAGTTGTTTATCGAGAAATAGAAACATAAAGAAAATTTATTCATAATCATTTATTTTGTATTTTTATCAGATTTAAGATCAAAGTTCACTTTCTTGCAAGTTGTTTATCGACAAATAGAAACATAAAGAACATTTATTCATAATCATTTATTTTGAGTTTTCTCAGATTTATGATCAAAGTTCACTTTCTTGCAAGTTGTTTATCGACAAATAAAAACATAAAGAATATTTATTCATAATCATTTATTTTGTATTTTATCAGATTTATGATCAAAGTTCACTTTCTTGCAAGTTGTTTATCGACAAATAAAAACATAAAGAATATTTATTCATAATCATTTATTTTGTATTTCTATCAGATTTATGATCAGAGTTCACTTTCTTGCAAGTTGTTTATCGACAAATAAAAACATAAATAACATTTATTCATAATCGTTTATTTCGTATTTTTATCAGATTTAAGATCAAAGTTCACTTTCTTGCAAGTTGTTTATCGACAAATAGAAACATAAATAACATTTATTCATAATCATTTATTTTGAGTTTTGTCAGATTTATGATCAAAGTTCACTTTCTTGCAAGTTGAATATCGACAAATAAAAACATAAAGAATATTTATTTATAATCATTTATTTTGAGTTTTCTCAGATTTAAGATCAAAGTTCACTTTCTTGCAAGTTGTTTATCGACAAATAAAAACATAAATAACATTTATTCATAATCATTTAATTTGAGTGTTAACAGATTTATGATCAAAGTTCACTTTCTTGCAAGTTGAATATCGACAAATAAAAACATAAAGAATATTTATTCATAATAATTTATTTTGTATTTTATCAGATTTATGATCAAAGTTCACTTTCTTGCAAGTTGTTTATTGACAAATAAGACATAAAGAATATTTATTCATAATAATTTATTTTGTATTTTATCAGATTTATGATCAAAGTTCACTTTCTTGCAAGTTGAATATCGACAAATAAAAACATAAGGGATATTTATTCATAATCGTTTATTTTGTATTTTATCAGATTTATGATCAAAGTTCACTTTCTTGCAAGTTGTTTGTCGACAAATAGAAATACAAACAACATTTATTTTGTATTTTTATCAGATTTAAGATCAAAGTTCACTTTCTTGCAAGTTGTTTATCGGCAAATAGAAACATAAAGAACATTTATTCATAATCAATTATTTTGAGTTTTCTCAGATTTATGATCAAAGTTCACTTTCTTGCAAGTTGAATATCGACAAATAAAAACATAAAGAATATTTATTCATAATCATTTATTTTGTATTTTATCAGATTTATGATCAAAGTTCACTTTCTTGCAAGTTGTTTATCGACAAATAGAAACATAAAGAACATTTATTCATAATCATTTATTTTGAGTTTTCTCAGATTTATGATCAAAGTTCACTTTCTTGCAAGTTGAATATCGACAAATAAAAACATAAAGAATATTTATTCATAATCATTTATTTTGTATTTTATCAGATTTAAGATCAAAGTTCACTTTCTTGCAAGTTGTTTATCGACAAATAGAAACATAAATAACATTTATTCATAATCATTTATTTTGAGTTTTGTCAGATTTATGATCAAAGTTCACTTTCTTGCAAGTTGAATATCGACAAATAAAAACATAAAGAATATTTATTCATAATAATTTATTTTGTATTTTATCAGATTTATGATCAAAGTTCACTTTCTTGCAAGTTGTTTATCGACAAATAGAAACATAAATAACATTTATTCATAATCATTTATTTTGTATTTTTATCAGATTTAAGATCAAAGTTCACTTTCTTGCAAGTTGAATATCGACAAATAAAAACATAAAGAACATTTATTGATAATCATTTATTTTGAGATTTCTCAGATTTATGATCAAAGTTCACTTTCTTGCAAGTTGAATATCGACAAATAGAAACATAAAGAATATTTATTCATAATCATTTATTTTGTATTTTATCAGATTTATGATCAAAGTTCACTTTCTTGCAAGTTGAATATCGACAAATTGAAATATAAATAACATTATTCATAATCGTTTATTTTGTATTTTCTCGGATTTATGATCAGAGTGCACTTTCTTGCAAGTTGAAAATCGACAAATAAAAACATAGATAAGATTGCATTTTCTCAGATTTATGATCAAAGTTCACTTTCTTGCAAGTTGAATATCGACAAATAAAAACATAAAGAATATTTATTCATAATCATTTATTTTGAGTTTTCTCAGATTAATGATCAAAGTTCACTTTCCTGCAAGTTGTTTATCGACAAATAGAAACATAAAGAATATTTATTCATAATCATTTATTTTGTATTTTATCAGATTTATGATCAAAGTTCACTTTCTTGCAAGTTGAATATCGACAAAAAATAAACAATATTTATTCATAATCATTTATTTTGTATTTTATCAGATTTATGATCAAAGTTCACTTTCTTGCAAGTTGAATATCGACAAATAAAAACATAAAGAATATTTATTCATAATCATTTATTTTGTATTTTATCAGATTTATGATCAAAGTTCCCTTTCCTGCAAGTTGTTTATCGACAAATAGAAACATAAAGAACATTTATTCATAATCATTTATTTTGAGTTTTCTCAGATTTATGATCAAAGTTCACTTTCTTGCAAGTTGTTTATCGACAAATAAAAACATAAAGAATATTTATTCATAATCATTTATTTTGTATTTTATCAGATTTATGATCAAAGTTCACTTTCTTGCAAGTTGAATATCGACAAATAGAAACATAAAGAACATTTATTCATAATCATTTATTTTGAGTTTTCTCAGATTTATGATCAAAGTTCACTTTCTTGCAAGTTGAATATCGACAAATAAAAACATAAAGAATATTTATTCATAATCATTTATTTTGTATTTTATCAGATTTATGATCAAAGTTCACTTTCTTGCAAGTTGAATATCGACAAATAGAAACATAAAGAATATTTATTCATAATCATTTATTTTGTATTTTATCAGATTTATGATCAAAGTTCACTTTCTTGCAAGTTGTTTATCGACAAATAGAAACATAAAGAATATTTATTCATAATCATTTATTTTGTATTTTATCAGATTTATGATCAAAGTTCACTTTCTTGCAAGTTGAATATCGACAAATAAAAACATAAACAATATTTATTCATAATCATTTATTTTGTATTTTATCAGATTTATGATCAAAGTTCACTTTTATGCAAAATATGCAAAAAACATGAAGAACATTTATTTATAATCATTTATTTTGAGTTTTCTCAGATTTATGATCAAAGTTCACTTTCTTGCAAGTTGAATATCGACAAATAAAAACATAAAGAATATTTATTCATAATCATTTATTTTGTATTTTATCAGATTTATGATCAAAGTTCACTTTCTTGCAAGTTGTTTATCGACAAATAAAAACATAAAGAATATTTATTCATAATCATTTATTTTGTATTTTATCAGATTTATGATCAAAGTTCACTTTCTTGCAAGTTGAATATCGACAAATAAAAACATAAACAATATTTATTCATAATCATTTATTTTGTATTTTATCAGATTTATGATAATAGTTCACTTTCTTGCAAGTTGTTTTTCGACAAATAAAAACATAAACAAGATTTATTCATAATCATTTATTTTGTATTTTATCAGATTTATGATCAAAGTTCACTTTCTTGCAAGTTGTTTATCGACAAATAAAAACATAAATATTATTTATTTTGAGATTTCTCAGATTTATGATCAAAGTTCACTTTCTTGCAAGTTGAATATCGACAAATAAAAACATAAAGAATATTTATTCATAATCATTTATTTTGTATTTTATCAGATTTATGATCAAAGTTCACTTTCTTGCAAGTTGAATATCGACAAATAAAAACATAAAGAATATTTATTCATAATCATTTATTTTGTATTTTATCAGATTTATGATCAAAGTTCACTTTCTTGCAAGTTGTTTATCGACAAATAAAAACATAAATAACATTTATTCATAATCATTTATTTTGTATTTTATCAGATTTAAGATTAAAGTTCACTTTCTTGCAAGTTGTTTATCGACAAATAGAAACATAAAGAACATTTATTCATAATCATTTATTTTGAGTTTTCTCAGATTTATGATCAAAGTTCACTTTCTTGCAAGTTGAATATCGACAAATAAAAACATAAAGAATATTTATTCATAATCATTTATTTTGTATTTTATCAGATTTAAGATTAAAGTTCACTTTCTTGCAAGTTGTTTATCGACAAATAGAAACATAAAGAACTTTTATTGATAATCATTTATTTTGAGATTTCTCAGATTTATGATCAAAGTTCACTTTCTTGCAAGTTGAATATCGACAAATAGAAACATAAAGAATATTTATTCATAATCATTTATTTCGTATTTTATCAGAACTAAGATCAAAGTTCACTTTCTTGCAAGTTGTTTATCGACAAATAGAAACATATATAACATTTATTCATAATCATTTATTTTGAGTTTTGTCAGATTTATGATCAAAGTCCACTTTCTTGCAAGTTGAATATCGACAAATAAAAACATAAAGAATATTAATTCATTATCATTTATTTTGTATTTTATCAGATTTAAGATCAAAGTTCACTTTCTTGCAAGTTGAATATCGACAAATAAAAACATAAATAACATTTATTCATAATCATTTATTTTGTATTTTATCAGATTTATGATCAAAGTTCACTTTCTTGCAAGTTGAATAACGACAAATAAAAACATAAAGAGTATTTATTCATAATCATTTATTTTGAGTTTTATCAGATTTATGATCAAAGTTCACTTTCTTGCAAGTTGAATAACAACAAATAAAAACATAAAGAACATTTATTCATAATCATTTATTTTGTATTTTATCAGATTTATGATCAAAGTTCACTTTCTTGCAAGTTGAATATCGACAAATAAAAACATAAAGAATATTTATTCATAATCATTTATTTTGTATTTTATCAGATTTATGATCAAAGTTCACTTTCTTGCAAGTTGTTTATCGACAAATAGAAACATAAAGAACATTTATTCATAATCATTTATTTTGTATTTTATCAGATTTATGATCAAAGTTCACTTAGTTGCAAGTTATTTATCGACAAATAAAAACATAAACAACATTTATTCATAATCATTTATTTTGAGTTTTCTCAGATTTATGATCAAAGTTCACTTTCTTGCAAGTTGTATATCAACAAATAAAAACATAAAGAATATTTATTCATAATCATTTATTTTGTATTTTATCAGATTTATGATCAAAGTTCACTTTCTTGCAAGTTGTTTATCGACAAATAGAAACATAAAGAACATTTATTCATAATCATTTATTTTGAGTTTTCTCAGATTTATGATCAAAGTTCACTTTCTTGCAAGTTGAATATCGACAAATAAAAACATAAAGAATATTTATTCATAATCATTTATTTTGTATTTTATCAGATTTATGATCAAAGTTCACTTTCTTGCAAGTTGTTTATCGACAAATAGAAACATAAAGAACATTTATTCATAATCATTTATTTTGAGTTTTCTCAGATTTATGATCAAAGTTCACTTTCTTGCAAGTTGAATATCGACAAATAAAAACATAAAGAATATTTATTCATAATCATTTATTTTGTATTTTATCAGATTTATGATCAAAGTTCACTTTCTTGCAAGTTGTTTATCGACAAATAGAAACATAAAGAACATTTATTCATAATCATTTATTTTGAGTTTTCTCAGATTTATGATCAAAGTTCACTATCTTGCAAGTTGAATATCGACAAATAAAAACATAAAGAATATTTCTTCAAAATCATTTATTTTGTATTTTATCAGATTTATGATCAAAGTTCACTTTCTTGCAAGTTGTTTATCGACAAATAGAAACATCAAGAATATTTATTCATAATCATTTATTTTGTATTTTATCAGATTTATGATCAAAGTTCACTTCCTGGCAAGTTGTTTATCGACAAATAGAAACATAAAGAATATTAATTTATAATCATTTATTTTGTATTTTATCAGATTTATGATCAAAGTTCACTTTCTTGCAAGTTGAATATCGACAAATAAAAACATAAGGAATATTTATTCATAATCATTTATTTTGTATTTTATCAGATTTATGATCAAAGTTCACTTTCTTGCAAGTTGTTTATCGACAAATAGAAACATAAAGAACATTTATTCATAATCATTTATTTTGAGTTTTCTCAGATTTATGATCAAAGTTCACTTTCTTGCAAGTTGAATATCGACAAATAAAAACATAAACAATATTTATTCATAATCATTTATTTTGTATTTTATCAGATTTATGATCAAAGTTCACTTTCTTGCAAGTTGTTTATCGACAAATAAAAACATAAAGAAAATTTATTCATAATCATTTATTTTGTATTTTATCAGATTTATGATCAAAGTTCACTTTCTTGCAAGTTGAATATCGACAAATAAAAACATAAACAATATTTATTCATAATCATTTATTTTGTATTTTATCAGATTTATGATCAAAGTTCACTTTCTTGCAAGTTGTTTATCGACAAAGAGAAACATAAAGAACATTTATTCATAATTATTTATTTTGTATTTTATTAGATTTATGATCAAAGTTCACTTACTTGCAAGTTGAATATCGAAAAATAAAAACATAAACAATATTTATTCATAATCATTTATTTTGTATTTTATCAGATTTATGATCAAAGTTCACTTTCTTGCAAGTTGAATATCGACAAATAAAAACATAAAGAATATTTATTCATAATCATTTATTTTGTATTTTATCAGATTTATGATCAAAGTTCACTTTCTTGCAAGTTGTTTATCGATAAATAGAAACATAAAGAACATTTATTCATAATCATTTATTTTGAGATTCTCAGATTTATGATCAAAGATCACTTTCTTGCAAGTTGAATATCGACAAATAGAAACATAAAGAATATTTATTCATAATCATTTATTTTGTATTTTATCAGATTTATGATCAAAGTTCACTTTCTTGCAAGTTGTTTATCGACAAATAGAAACATAAAGAACATTTATTCATAATCATTTATTTTGAGTTTTCTCAGATTTATGATCAAAGTTCACTTTCTTGCAAGTTGAATATCGACAAATAAAAACATAAAGAATATTTATTCATAATCATTTATTTTGTATTTTATCAGATTTATGATCAAAGTTCACTTTCTTGCAAGTTGTTTATCGACAAATAGAAACATAAAGAATATTTATTCATAATCATTTATTTTGTATTTTATCAGATTTATGATCAAAGTTCACTTTCTTGCAAGTTGTTTATCGACAAATAGAAATATAAAGAACATTTATTCAGATTCAATTATTTTGAGCTTTCTCAGATTTATGATCAAAGTTCACTTTCGTGCAAGTTGAATATCGACAAATAAAAACATAAAGAATATTTATTCATAATCATTTATTTTGTATTTTATCAGATTTATGATCAAAGTTCACTTTCTTGCAAGTTGTTTATCGACAAATAGAAACATAAAGAACATTTATTCATAATCATTTATTTTGAGTTTATCAGATTTATGATCAAAGTTCACTTTCTTGCAAGTTGTTTATCGACGAATAGAAACATAAAGAATATTTATTCATAATCATTTATTTTGTATTTTATCAGATTTATGATCAAAGTTCACTTTCTTGCAAGTTGAATATCGACAAATAAAAACATAAATAACAATTATTCATAATCATTTATTTTGAGTTTTATCAGATTTATGATCAAAGTTCACTTTCTTGCAAGTTGAATATCGACAAATAGAAACATAAAGAATATTTATTCATAATCATTTATTTTGTATTTTATCAGATTTAAGATCAAAGTTCACTTTCTTGCAAGTTGTTTATCGACAAATAGAAACATAAATAACATTTATTCATAATCATTTATTTTGAGTTTTATCAGATTTATGATCAAAGTTCACTTTCTTGCAAGTTGAATATCGACAAATAAAAACATAAAGAATATTTATTCATAATCATTTATTTTGTATTTTATCAGATTTATGATCAAAGTTCACTTTCTTGCAAGTTGTTTATCGACAAATAGAAACATAAAGAACATTTATTCATAATCATTTATTTTGAGTTTTCTCAGATTTATGATCAAAGTTCACTTTCTTGCAAGTTGAATATCGACAAATAAAAACATAAAGAATATTTATTCATAATCATTTATTTTGTATTTTATCAGATTTATGATCAAAGTTCACTTTCTTGCAAGTTGTTTATCGACAAATAGAAACATAAAGAACATTTATTCATAATCATTTATTTTGAGTTTTCTCAGATTTATGATCAAAGTTCACTTTCTTGCAAGTTGAATATCGACAAATAAAAACATAAGCAATATTTATTCATAATCATTTATTTTGTATTTTATCTGATTTATGATCAAAGTTCACTTTCTTCAAATTGCTTATCGACTAATAGAAACATAAAAAATATTTATTCATAATCATTTATTTTGTATTTTATCAGATTTATGATCAAAGTTCACTTTCTTGCAAGTTGAATATCGACAAATAGAAATATAAAGAATATTTATTCATAATCATTTATTTTGTATTTTATCAGATTTATGATCAAAGTTCACTTTCTTGCAAGATGAATATCGACACATAAAAACATAAACACGATTTATTCATAATCATTTATTTTGTATTTTATCAGATTTATGATAATAGTTCACTTTCTTGCAAGTTGTTTGTCGACAAATAGAAATATAAACAACATTTATTCATAATCATTTATTTTGTATTTTATCAGATTTATGATCAAAGTTCACTTTCTTGCAAGTTGTTTATCGATAAATAGAAACATAAACAATATTTATTCATAATCATTTATTTTGCATTTTATCAGATTTATGATCAAAGTTCACTTTCTTGCAAGTTGAATATCGACAAATAAAAACATAAACAATATTTATTCATAATCATTTATTTTGTATTTTATCAGATTTATGATCATAGTTCACTTTCTTGCAAGTTGTTTGTCGACAAATAAAAAAAAAAGAATATTTATTCATAATCATTTATTATGTATTTTAACAGATTTATGATCAAAGTTCACTTTCTTGCAAGTTGTTTATCGATAAATAGAAACATAAACAATATTTATTCATAATCATTTATTTTGCAATTTATCAGATTTATGATCAAAGTTCACTTTCTTGCAAGTTGAATATCGACAAATAAAAACATAAACAATATTTATTCATAATCATTTATTTTGAGTTTTCTCAGATTTATGATCAAAGTTCACTTTCTTGCAAGTTGTTTATCGACAAATAAAAACATAAAGAATATTTATTCATAATCATTTATTTTGAGTTTTATCAGATTTATGATCAAAGTTCACTTTCTTGCAAGTTGAATATCGACAAATAAAAACATAAACAATATTTATTCATAATCATTTATTTTGTATTTTATCAGATTTATGATCAAAGTTCACTTTCTTGCAAGTTGAATATCGACAAATAAAAAAAAGAATATTTATTCATAATCATTTATTTTGTATTTTATCAGATTTATGATCAAAGTTCACTTTCTTGCAAGTTGTTTATCGACAAATAGAAACATAAAGAACATTTATTCATAATCATTTATTTTGAGTTTTCTCAGATTTATGATCAAAGTTCACTTTCTTGCAAGTTGTTTATCGACAAATAGAAACATAAAGAACATTTATTCATAATCATTTATTTTGAGTTTTGTCAGATTTATGATCAAAGTTCACTTTCTTGCAAGTTGAATATCGACAAATAAAAACATAAAGAATATTTATTCATAATCATTTATTTTGTATTTTATCAGATTTATGATCAAAGTTCACTTTCTTGCAAGTTGTTTATCGACAAATAGAAACATAAAGAACATTTATTCATAATCATTTATTTTGAGTTTTCTCAGATTTATGATCAAAGTTCACTTTCTTGCAAGTTGAATATCGACAAATAAAAACATAAATAACATTTATTCATAATCATTTATTTTGTATTTTATCAGATTTAAGATTAAAGTTCACTTTCTTGCAAGTTGTTTATCGACAAATAGAAACATAAAGAACTTTTATTGATAATCATTTATTTTGAGATTTCTCAGATTTATGATCAAAGTTCACTTTCTTGCAAGTTGAATATCGACAAATAGAAACATAAAGAATATTTATTCATAATCATTTATTTCGTATTTTATCAGATTTATGATCAAAGTTCACTTTCTTGCAAGTTGAATATCGACAAATAGAAACATAAAGAATATTTATTCATAATCATTTATTTTGTATTTTATCAGATTTATGATCAAAGTTCACTTTCTTGCAAGTTGTTTATCGACAAATAGAAACATAAAGAATATTTATTCATAATCATTTATTTTGTATTTTATCAGATTTATGATCAAAGTTCACTTTCTTGCAAGTTGAATATCGACAAATAAAAACATAAATAACATTTATTCATAATCATTTATTTTGAGTTTTCTCAGATTTATGATCAAAGTTCACTTTCTTGCAAGTTGAATATCGACAAATAAAAACATAAAGAACATTTATTGATAATCATTTATTTTGTATTTTATCAGATTTATGATCAAAGTTCACTTTCTTGCAAGTTGAATATCGACAAATAAAAACATAAAGAATATTTATTCATAATCATTTATTTTGTATTTTATCAGATTTATGATCAAAGTTCACTTTCTTGCAAGTTGAATATCGACAAATAAAAACATAAAGAATATTTATTCATAATCATTTATTTTGAGTTTTCTCAGATTTATGATCAAAGTTCACTTTCTTGCAAGTTGAATATCGACAAATAAAAACATAAAGAATATTTATTCATAATCATTTATTTTGTATTTTATCAGATTTATGATCAAAGTTCACTTTCTTGCAAGTTGTTTATCGACAAATAGAAACATAAAGAACATTTATTCATAATCATTTATTTTGTATTTTATCAGATTTATGATCAAAGTTCACTTTCTTGCAAGTTGAATATCGACAAATAAAAACATAAAGAATATTTATTCATAATCATTTATTTTGTATTTTATCAGATTTATGATCAAAGTTCACTTTCTTGCAAGTTGTTTATCGACAAATAGAAACATAAAGAACATTTATTCATAATCATTTATTTTGTATTTTATCAGATTTATGATCAAAGTTCACTTTCTTGCAAGTTGAATATCGACAAATAAAAACATAAACAATATTTATTCATAATCATTTATTTTGTATTTTATCAGATTTATGATCATAGTTCACTTTCTTGCAAGTTGTTTATCGATAAATAGAAACATAAAGAACATTTATTCATAATTATTTATTTATAGTTTTCTCAGATTTATGATCAAAGTTCACTTTCTTGCAAGTTGAATATCGACAAATAAAAACATAAACAATATTTATTCATAATCATTTATTTTGTATTTTATCAGATTTATGATCAAAGTTCACTTTCTTGCAAGTTGTTTATCGACAAATAGAAACATAAAGAACATTTATTCATAATCATTTATTTTGAGTTTTCTCAGATTTATGATCAAAGTTCACTTTCTTGCAAGTTGAATATCGACAAATAAAAACATAAAGAATATTTATTCATAATCATTTATTTTGTATTTTATCAGATTTATGATCAAAGTTCACTTTCTTGCAAGTTGAATATCGACAAATAGAAACATAAAGAACATTTATTCATAATTATTTATTTTGAGTTTTCTCAGATTTATGATCAAAGTTCACTTTCTTGCAAGTTGAATATCGACAAATAAAAACATAAAGAATATTTATTCATAATCATTTATTTTGTATTTTATCAGATTTATGATCAAAGTTCACTTTCTTGCAAGTTGAATATCGACAAATAAAAACATAAAGAACATTTATTCATAATCATTTATTTTGTATTTTATCAGATTTATGATCAAAGTTCACTTTCTTGCAAGTTGAATATCGACAAATAAAAACATAAAGAACATTTATTCATAATCATTTAATTTGAGTTTTATCAGATTTATGATCAAAGTTCACTTTCTTGCAAGTTGAATATCGACAAATAAAAACATAAACAATATTTATTCATAATCATTTATTTTGTATTTTATCAGATTTATGATCAAAGTTCACTTTCTTGCAAGTTGAATATCGACAAATTGAAATATAAATAACATTACTCATAATCATTTATTTTGAGTTTTCTCAGATTTATGATCAAAGTTCACTTTCTTGCAAGTTGAATATCGACAAATAGAAACATAAAGAACATTTATTCATAATCATTTATTTTGTATTTTATCAGATTTATGATCAAAGTTCACTTTCTTGCAAGTTGAATATCGACAAATAAAAACATAAACAAGATTTATTCATAATCATTTATTTTGAGTTTTCTCAGATTTATGATCAAAGTTCACTTTCTTGCAAGTTGAATATCGACAAATAAAAACATAAACAATATTTATTCATAATCATTTATTTTGTATTTTATCAGATTTATGATCAAAGGTCACTTTCGTGCAAGTTTGCATCGACAAATAGAAGAATAAAGATTTTTTAGATTTTTCAGAGTTATGTTTAAAATTCAAGTTGAATATCGACAAATAAGAACATAAGGAATATTTATTCATAATCATTTATTTTGTATTTTATCAGATTTATGATCAAAGTTCACTTTCTTGCAAGTTGTTTATCGATAAATAGAAACATAAAGAACATTTATTCATAATTATTTATTTTGAGTTTTCTCAGATTTATGATCAAAGTTCACTTTCTTGCAAGTTGAATATCGACAAATAAAAACATAAAGAATATTTATTCATAATCATTTATTTTGTATTTTATCAGATTTATGATCAAAGTTCACTTTCTTGCAAGTTGAATATCGACAAATAAAAACATAAAGAACATTTATTCATAATCATTTATTTTGTATTTTATCAGATTTATGATCAAAGTTCACTTTCTTGCAAGTTGAATATCGACAAATAAAAACATAAAGAATATTTATTCATAATCATTTATTTTGTATTTTATCAGATTTATGATCAAAGTTCACTTTCTTGCAAGTTGTTTATCGACAAATAGAAACATAAATAACATTTATTCATAATCATTTATTTTGAGTTTTGTCAGATTTATGATCAAAGTTCACTTTCTTGCAAGTTGAATATCGACAAATAAAAACATAAATAACATTTATTCATGATCATTTATTTTGTACTTTTATCAGATTTAAGATCAAAGTTCACTTTCTTTCAAGTTGAATATCGACAAATAAAAACATAAAGAACATTTATTGATAATCATTTATTTTAAAATTTCTCAGATTTATGATCAAAGTTCACTTTCCTGCAAGTTGAATATCGACAAATAAAAACATAAAGAATATTTATTCATAATAATTTATTTTGAGTTTTCTCAGATTTATGATCAAAGTTCACTTTCTTGCAAGTTGAATATCGACACATAAAAACATAAACAATATTTATTCATAATCATTTATTTTGTATTTTATCAGATTTATGATCAAAGTTCACTTTCTTGCAAGTTGTTTATCGACAAATAGAAACATAAAGAACTTTTATTGATAATCATTTATTTTGAGATTTCTCAGATTTATGATCAAAGTTCACTTTCTTGCAAGTTGAATATCGACAAATAAAAACATAAAGAATATTTATTCATAATCATTTATTTTGTATTTTATCAGATTTATGATCAAAGTTCACTTTCTTGCAAGTTGAATATCGACAAATAAAAACATAAACAATATTTATTCATAATCATTTATTTTGTATTTTATCAGATTTATGATCAAAGTTCACTTTCTTGCAAGTTGTTTATCGACAAATAGAAACATAAAGAACATTTATTCATAATCAATTATTTTGTGTTTTTTCAGATTTATGATCAAAGTTCACTTTCTTGCAAGTTGAATATCGACAAATAAAAACATAAACAATATTTATTCATAATCATTTATTTTGTATTTTATCAGATTTATGATCAAAGTTCACTTTCGTGCAAGCTGGCTATCGACAAATAGAAGAATACAATTTTTGCAAATAGAAACATATAGTACATTTATTCATAATCATTCAATTTAGTTTTATCAGATTTATGATCAAAGTTCACTTTCTTGCAAGTTGTTTATCGACAAAGAGAAACATAAAGAACATTTATTCATAAGCATTTATTTTGAGTTTTCGCAGATTTATGATCATAATCACTTCCTTGCAAGTTGAATATAAACAAGTAAAAACATAAACAATATTTATTCATAATCATTTATTTTGTATTTCATCAGATTTATGATCAAAGTTCACTTTCTTGCAAGTTGAATATAGACAAATAAAAACATCAAGAACATTTATTCATAATCATTTATTTTGTATTTTATCAGATTTATGATCAAAGTTCACTTTCTTGCAAGTTGAATATCGACAAATAAAAACATAAACAAGATTTATTCATAATCATTTATTTTGTATTTTATCAGATTTATGATCATAGTTCACTTTCTTGCAAGTTGTTTATCGATAAATAGAAACATAAAGAACATTTATTCATAATTATTTATTTATAGTTTTCTCAGATTTATGATCAAAGTTCACTTTCTTGCAAGTTGTTTATCGATAAATAGAAACATAAAGAACATTTATTCATAATTATTTATTTTGAGTTTTCTCAGATTTATGATCAAAGTTCACTTTCTTGCAAGTTGAATATCGACAAATAAAAACATAAACAATATTTATTCATAATCATTTATTTTGTATTTTATCAGATTTATGATCAAAGTTCACTTTCTTGCAAGTTGAATATCGACAAATAGAAACATAAACAATATTTATTCATAATCATTTATTTTGTATTTTATCAGATTTATGATCAAAGTTCACTTTCTTGCAAGTTGAATATCGACAAATAAAACATAAAGAATATTTATTCATAATCATTTATTTTGAGATTTCTCAGATTTATGATCAAAGTTCACTTTCTTGCAAGTTGAATATCGACAAATAAAAACATAAAGAACATTTATTGATAATCATTTATTTTGAGATTTCTCAGATTTATGATCAAAGTTCACTTTCTTGCAAGTTGAATATCGACAAATAAAAACATAAACAATATTTATTCATAATCATTTATTTTGTATTTTATCAGATTTATGATCAAAGTTCACTTTCTTGCAAGTTGAATATCGACAAATAAAAACATAAATAAAATTTATTCATAATCATTTATTTTGTATTTTATCAGATTTATGATCAAAGTTCACTTTCTTGCAAGTTGAATATCGACAAATAAAAACATAAAGAACATTTATTCATAATCATTTATATTGAGATTTCTCAGATTTATGATCAAAGTTCACTTTCTTGCAAGTTGAATATCGACAAATAAAAACATAAACAATATTTATTCATAATCATTTATTTTGAATTTTATCAGATTTATGATCAAAGTTCAAAGTTCACTTTCTTGCAAGTTGAATATCGACAAATAAGAACATAAAGAATATTTATTCATAATCATTTATTTTGTATTTTATCAGATTTATGATCAAAGTTCACTTTCTTGCAAGTTGAATATCGACAAATAAAAACATAAAGAACATTTATTGATAATCATTTATTTTGAGATTTCTCAGATTTATGATCAAAGTTCACTTTCTTGCAAGTTGAATATCGACAAATAAAAACATAAACAATATTTATTCATAATCATTTATTTTGTATTTTATCAGATTTATGATCAAAGTTCACTTTCTTGCAAGTTGAATATCGACAAATAAAAACATAAACAATATTTATTCATAATCATTTATTTTGTATTTTATCAGATTTATGATCAAAGGTCACTTTCGTGCAAGTTGGCTATCGACAAATAGAAGTATAAAGAACATTTATTGATAATTTTGAGATTTCTCAGATTTATGATCAAAGTTCACTTTCTTGCAAGTTGAATATCGACAAATAAAAAAAAAGAATATTTATTCATAATCATTTATTTTGTATTTTATCAGATTTATGATCAAAGTTCACTTTCTTGCAAGTTGTTTATCGATAAATAGAAACATAAAGAACATTTATTCATAATCATTTGTTTTGAGATTTCTCAGATTTATGATCAAAGTTCACTTTCTTGCAAGTTGAATATCGACAAATAAAAACATTAGGACATATAAAAACATAAAGAATATTTATTCATAATAATTTATTTTGTATTTTATCAGATTTATGATCAAAATTCACTTTCTTGCAAGTTGTTTATTGACAAATAAGACATAAAGAATATTTATTCATAATCATTTATTTTGTATTTTTATCAGAGTTATGATCAAAGTTCACTTTCTTGCAAATTGTTTATCGACAAATAAAAACATAAAGAATATTTATTCATAATCATTTATTTTGTATTTTATCAGATTTATAATCAAAGTTCACTTTCTTGCAAGTTGTTCATCGACAAATAAAAACAATTTCTTGCTAGTTGAATATCGACAAATAAAAACATTAAGAATATATATTCATAATAATTTATTTTGTATTTTTATCAGATTTAAGATCAAAGTTCACTTTCTTGCAAGTTGTTTATCGACAAATACAAGAATAAAGATTTTCTAGATTTCTCAGAGTTATGTTTAATATTCAACATTTATTCATAATTATTTATTTATAGTTTTCTCAGATTTATGATCAAAATTCACTTTCTTGCAAGTTGTTTATCGATAAATAGAAACATAAAGAACATTTATTCATAATTATTTATTTTGAGTTTATTTATAGTTTTCTCAGATTTATGATCAAAGTTCACTTTCTTGCAAGTTGAATATCGACAAATAAAAACATAAACAATATTTATTCATAATCATTTATTTTGTATTTAATCAGATTTATGATCATAGTTCACTTTCTTGCAAGTTGTTTATCGATAATTAGAAACATAAAGAACATTTATTTATAATCATTTATTTTGAGTTTTCTCAGATTTATGATCAAAGTTCACTTTCGTGCAAGTTGAATATCGACAAATAAAAACATAAACAATATTTATTCATAATCATTTAATTTGTATTTGATCAGATTTATGATCAAAGTTCACTTTCTTGCAAGTTGTTTGTCGACAAATAGAAATATAAACAACATTTATTCATAATCATTTATTTTGTATTTTATCAGATTTATGATCAAAGTTCACTTTCTTGCAAGTTGTTTATCGATAAATAGAAACATAAAGAACATTTATTCATAATTATTTATTTTGAGTTTTCTCAGATTTATGATCAAAGTTCACTTTCTTGCAAGTTGTTTATCGGCAAATAGAAACATAAAGAACATTTATTCATAATCAATTATTTTGAGTTTTCTCAGATTTATGATCAATTCACTTCCTTGCAAGTTGTATATCGACAATCAAAAACATAAAGAATATTTATTCATAATCATTTATTTTGTATTTCATCAGATTTATGATCAAAGTTCACTTTCTTGCAAGTTGTTTATCGACAAAGAGAAACATAAAGAACATTTATTCATAATTATTTATTTTGAGTTTTCTCAGATTTATGATCAAAGTTCACTTTGTTGCAAGTTGAATATCGACAAATAAAAACATAAACAATATTTATTCATAATCATTTATTTTGTATTTTATCAGATTTATGATCAAAGTTCACTTTCTTGCAAGTTGAATATCGACAAATAAAAACATAAACAATATTTATTCATAATCATTTATTTTGTATTTTATCAGATTTATGATCAAAGTTCACTTTCTTGCAAGTTGTTTATCGACAAATAGAAACATAAAGAACATTTATTCATAATCATTTATTTTGTATTTTATTAGATTTATGATCAAAGTTCACTTTCTTGCAAGTTGAATATCGACAAATAAAAACATAAACAATATTTATTCATAATCATTTATTTTGTATTTTATCAGATTTATGATCAAAGTTCACTTTCTTGCAAGTTGTTTATCGATAAATAGAAACATAAAGAACATTTACTCATAATTATTTATTTTGAGTTTTCTCATATTTATGATCAAAGTTCACTTTCTTGCAAGTTGAATATCGACAAATAAAAACATAAGGACAAATAAAAACATATGGAATTTTTATTCATTATCATTTATTTTGCATTTTATAATATTTAAGATCAAAGTTCACTTTCTTGCAAGTTGTTTATCGACAAAGAGAAACATAAAGAACATTTATCCATAATTATTTATTTTGAGTTTTCTCAGATTTATGATCAAAGTTCACTTTCATGCAAGTTGAATATAGACAAATAAAAACATAAACAATATTTATTTATAATCATTTATTTTGAGTTTTCTCAGATTTATGATCAAAGTTCACTTTCGTGCAAGTTGAATATCGACAAAAAAAAACATAAAGAACATTTATTTATAATCATTTATTTTGAGTTTTCTCAGATTTATGATCAAAGTTCACTTTCTTGCAAGTTGAATATCGACAAATAAAAACATAAGCAATATTTATTCATAATCATTTATTTTGTATTTTATCTGATTTATGATCAAAGTTCACTTTCTTGCAAGTTGAATATCGACAAATAAAAACATAAACAATATTTATTCATAATCATTTATTTTGTATTTTATTAGATTTATGATCAAAGTTCACTTACTTGCAAGTTGAATATCGACAAATAAAAACATAAACAATATTTATTCATAATCATTTATTTTGTATTTTATCAGATTTATGATCATTGTTCACTTTCTTGCAAGTTGTTTATCGATAAATAGAAACATAAAGAACATTTATTCATAATTATTTATTTATAGTTTTCTCAGATTTATGATCATAATTCACTTTCTTGCAAGTTGTACATCTGCAAATAGAAACATATAGTACATTTATTCATTACCATTTAATTTGAGTTTTATCAGATTTATGATCAAAGTTCACTTTCTTGCAAGTTGAATATCGACAAATAAAAAAAAGAATATTTATTCATAATCATTTATTTTGTATTTTATCAGATTTATGATCAAAGTTCACTTTCTTGCAAGTTGTTTATCGATAAATAGAAACATAAAGAACATTTATTCATAATTATTTATTTTGAGTTTTCTCAGATTTATGATCAAAGTTCACTTTCTTGCAAGTTGAATATCGACAAATAAAAACATAAACAATATTTATTCATAATCATTTATTTTGTATTTTATCAGAGTTATGATCAAAGTTCACTTTCGTGCAAGTTGGCTATCGACAAATAGAAGAATAAAGATTTTTTAGATTTCTCAGAGTTATGTTTAAAATTCACTTTCTTGCAAGTTGTATATCGACAAATAAAAACATAAAGAATATTTATTCATAATCATTTATTTTGTATTTCATCAGATTTATGATCAAAGTTCACTTTCTTGCAAGTTGAATATCGACACATAAAAACATAAACAATATTTATTCATTATCATTTATTTTGTATTTTATCAGATTTAAGATCAAAATTCACTTTCTTGCAAGTTGTATATCGACAATCAAAAACATAAAGAATATTTATTCATAATCATTTATTTTGTATTTCATCAGATTTATGATCAAAGTTCACTTTCTTGCAAGTTGTTTATCGACAAATAGAAACATAAAGAACATTTATTTGAAGCTTTCGCAGATTTATGATCAAAGTTCACTTTTTTGCAAGTTGAATATCGACAAATAAAAACATAAGAAATCATTTATTTTGTATTTTATCAGATTTAAGATCAAAATTCACTTTCGTGCAAGTTGGTTATCGACGAATAGAAGAATAAAGATTTTTTAGATTTATGTTCAAAATTAACTTTTTTGCAAATTGTGTATCGACACATAGAAACATAAAGAACATTTATTCATAATCATTTATTTTGAGTTTTCTCAGATTTATGATCAAAGTTCACTTTCTTGCAAGTTGAATATCGACAAATAACAACATAAGGGATATTTATTCATAATCGTTTATTTTGTATTTTATCAGATTTATGATCAAAGTTCACTTTCTTGCAAGTTGTTTATCGACAAATAGAAACATAAAGAACATTTATTCAATATCATTTATTTGAAGTTTTCGCAGATTTATGATCAAAGTTCACTTTTTTGCAAGTTGAATATCGACAAATAAAAACATAAGAAATCATTTATTTTGTATTTTATCAGATTTAAGATCAAAATTCACTTTCGTGCAAGTTGGTTATCGACGAATATAAGAATAAAGATTTTTTAGATTTATGTTCAAAATTAACTTTTTTGCAAATTGTGAATCGACACATAGAAACATAAAGAACATTTATTCATAATCATTTATTTTGTATTTTTATCAGATTTAAGATCAAAGTTCACTTTCTTGCAAGTTGTTTATCGGCAAATAGAAACATAAAGAACATTTATTCATAATCAATTATTTTGAGTTTTCTCAGATTTATGATCAATTCACTTCCTTGCAAGTTGAATATCGACATATAAAAACATAAACAATATTTATTCATAATCATTTATTTTGTATTTCATCAGATTTATGATCAAAGTTCACCTTCTTGCAAGTTGTTTATCGACAAATAGAAACATAAAGAACTTTTATTCATAATCAATTATTTTGAGTTTTCTCAGATTTATGATCAAAGTTCACTTTCTTGCAAGTTGAATATCGACATATAAGAACATAAACAATAATTATTCACAATCATTTATTTTGTATTTTATTAGATTTATGATCAAAGTTCACTTTCTTGCAAGTTGAATATCGACAAATAAAAACATAAACAAGATTTATTCATAATCATTTATTTTGTATTTTATCAGATTTATGATCATAGTTCACTTTCTTGCAAGTTGAATATCGACAAATAAAAAAAAAGAATATTTATTCATAATCATTTATTATGTATTTTAACAGATTTATGATCAAAGTTCACTTTCTTGCAAGTTGTTTATCGATAAATAGAAACATAAAGAACATTTATTCATAATTATTTATTTTGAGTTTTCTCAGATTTATGATCAAAGTTCACTTTCTTGCAAGTTGAATATCGACAAATAAAAACATAAACAATATTTATTCATAATCATTTATTTTGTATTTTATCAGATTTATGATCATATTTCACTTTCTTGCAAGTTGTTTATCGATAAATAGAAACATAAAGAACATTTATTCATAATTATTTATTTTGAGTTTTCTCAGATTTATGATCAAAGTTCACTTTCTTGCAAGTTGAATATCGAAAAATAAAAACATAAACAATATTTATTCATAATCATTTATTTTGCATTTTATCAGATTTATGATCAAAGTTCACTTTCTTGCAAGTTGAATATCGACAAATAAAAACATAAACAATATTTATTCATAATCATTTATTTTGTATTTTATCAGATTTATGATCAAAGTTCACTTTCGTGCAAGCTGGCTATCGACAAATAGAAGAATAAAGATTTTTTAGATTTCTCAGAGTTATGTTTAAAATTCACTTTCTTGCAACAAATAAAAACATAAACAATATTTATTCATAATCATTTATTTTGTATTTCATCAGATTTATGATCATTGTTCACTTTCTGGCAAGTTGTTTATCGATGAATAGAAACATAAAGAACATTTATTCATAATTATTTATTTATAGTTTTCTCAGATTTATGATCATTATTCACTTTCGTGCAAGTTGTACATCTGCAAATAGAAACATTAAGAACATTTATTCATAATCATTTATTTTCAGTTTTCGCAGATTTATGATAAAAGTTCACTTTCGTGCAAGTTGTTTATCGATAAATAGAAACATAAAGAACATTTATTTATAATCATTTATTTTGAGTTTTCTCAGATTTATGATTAAAGTTCACTTTCTTGCAAGTTGAATATCGACAAATAAAAACATAAACAATATTTATTCATAATCATTTAATTTGTATTTCATCAGATTTATGATCAAAGTTCACTTTCTTGCAATTTGAATATCGACAAATAAAAACATAAGCAATATTTATTCATAATCATTTATTTTGTATTTTATCTGATTTATGATCAAAGTTCACTTTCTTGCAAGTTGAATATCGACAAATAAAAACATAAACAATATTTATTCATAATCATTTATTTTGTATTTTATTAGATTTATGATCAAAGTTCACTTACTTGCAAGTTGAATATCGACAAATAAAAACATAAACAATATTTATTCATAATCATTTATTTTGTATTTTATCAGATTTATGATCATTGTTCACTTTCTTGCAAGTTGTTTATCGATAAATGGAAACATAAAGAACATTTATTCATAATTATTTATTTATAGTTTTCTCAGATTTATGATCATAATTCACTTTCTTGCAGTTGTACATCTGCAAATAGAAACATATAGTACATTTATTCATTACCATTTTTTTTTAGTTTTATCCGATTTATGATCAAAGTTCACTTTCTTGCAAGTTGAATATCGACACATAAAAACATAAACAATATTTATTCATAATCATTTATTTTGTATTTTATCAGAGTTATGATCAAAGTCCACTTTCTTGCAAGTTGTTTATCGCCAAATAGAAACATAAAGAACATTTATTCATAATTATTTATTTTGAGTTTTCTCAGATTTATGATCAAAGTTCACTTTCTTGCAAGTTGAATATCGACAAATAAAAACATAAACAATATTTATTCATAATCATTTATTTTGCATTTTATCAGATTTATGATCAAAGTTCACTTTCTTGCAAGTTGAATATCGACAAATAAAAACATAAACAATATTTATTCATAATCATTTATTTTGTATTTTATCAGAGTTATGATCAAAGTTCACTTTCGTGCAAGTTGGCTATCGACAAATAGAAGAATAAAGATTTTTTAGATTTCTCAGAGTTATGTTTAAAATTCACTTTCTTGCAAGTTGTATATCGACAAATAAAAACATAAAGAATATTTATTCATAATCATTTATTTTGTATTTTATCAGATTTATGATCAAAGTTCACTTTCGTGCAAGTTGGCTATCGACAAATAGAAGAATAAAGGTTTTTTAGATTTCTCAGAGTTATGTTTAAAATTCACTTTCTTGCAAGTTGTATATCGACAATCAAAAACATAAAGAATATTTATTCATAATCATTTATTTTGTATTTCATCAGATTTATGATCAAAGTTCACTTTCTTGCAAGTTGTTTATCGACAAATAGAAACATAAAGAACATTTATTCATAATCATTTATTTGAAGTTTTCGCAGATTTATGATCAAAGTTCACTTTTTTGCAAGTTGAATATCGAAAAATAAAAACATTAACAATATTTATTCATAATCATTTATTTTGCTTTTTATCAGATTTATGATCAAAGTTCACTTTCTTGCAAATTAAATATCGACAAATAAAAACATAAACAATATTTATTCATAATCATTTATTTTGTATTTTATCAGAGTTATGATCAAAGTTCACTTTCTTGCAAGTTAAACATAAAGAACATTTATTCATAATCATTTATTTGAAGTTTTCGCAGATTTATGATCAAAGTTCACTTTTTTGCAAGTTGAATATTGACTAATAAAAACATAAGAAATCTTTTATTTTGTATTTTATCAGATTTATGATCAAAGTTCACTTTCTTGCAAGTTGGCTATCGACAAATAGAAGAATAAAGATTTTTTAGATTTCTCAGAGTTATGTTTCAAATTCACTTTGTTGCAACTTGTACATCGACAAATAAAAACATAAACAATATTTATTTATAATCACTTATTTTGTATTTTATCAGATTTATGATCATTGTTCACTTTCTTGCAAGTTGTTTATCGATAAATAGAAACATAAAGAACATTTATTCATAATTATTTATTTATAGTTTTCTCAGATTTATGATCATAATTTACTTTCTTGCAAGTTGTACATCTGCAAATAGAAACATATAGTACATTTATTCATAATCATTTAATTTAGTTTTATCAGATTTATGATCAAAGTTCACTTTCTTGCAAGTTGAATATCGACAAATAAAAACATAAGGACAAATAAAAACATATGGAATATTTATTCATTATCATTTATTTTGCATTTTATAATATTTAAGATTGAAATCCTCTTTCTTGCAAGTTGTTTATCGACAAAGAGAAACATAAAGAACATTTATTCATAATTATTTATTTTGAGTTTTCTCAGATTTATGATCAAAGTTCACTTTGTTGCAAGTTGAATATCGACAAATAAAAACATAAACAATATTTATTCATAATCATTTATTTTGTATTTTATCAGATTTATGATCAAAGGTCACTTTCGTGCAAGTTTGCATCGACAAATAGAAGAATAAAGATTTTTTAGATTTCTCAGAGTTATGTTTAAAATTCACTTTCTTGCAAGTTGTTTATCGACAAATAGAAACATAAAGAACATTTATTCATAATCAATTATTTTGAGTTTACGCATATTTATGATCAGAGTTCACTTCCTTGCAAGTTGAATATAGACAAGTAAAAACATAAACAATATTTATTCATAATCATTTATTTTGTATTTCATCAGATTTATGATCAAAGTTCACTTTCATGCAAGTTGAATATAGACAAATAAAAACATAAACAATATTTATTTATAATCATTTATTTTGAGTTTTCTCAGATTTATGATCAAAGTTCACTTTCGTGCAAGTTGAATATCGACAAATAAAAACATAAAGAACATTTATTCATAATCATTTATTTTGTATTTAATCAGATTTATGATCATAGTTCACTTTCTTGCAAGTTGTTTATCGATAAATAGAAACATAAAGAACATTTATTCATAATTATTTATTTATAGTTTTCTTAGATTTATGATCAAAGTTCACTTTCTTGCAAATTGTTTATCGACAAATAGAATCATAAAGAACATTTATTCACAATCCTTTATTTTGAGTTTTCGCAGATTTATGATCAAAGTTCACTTTCTTGCAAGTTGAATAACGACAAATAAAAAAAAAACAATATTTATTCATAATCATTTATTTTGTATTTTATCAGATTTATGATCAAATTCACTTTCGTGCAAGTTGGTTATCGACAAATACAAGAATAAAGATTTTTTAGATTTCTCAGAGTTATGTTCAAAGTTCACTTTCTTGCAAAGATGAATATCGGCAAATAAAAAAAAAGAATATTTATTCCCAATCATTTATTTTGTATTTTCTAATATTTAAGATAAAAATCCACTTTCATGCAAGTTGTGTATCGACACATAGAAACATAAAGAACATTTATTCATAATCATTTATTTTGAGCTTTCTCAGATTTATGATCAAAGTTCACTTTCTTGCAAGTTGAATATCGACAAATAACAACCTAAGGAATATTTATTCATAATCGTTAATTTTGTATTTTATCAGATTTATGATCAAAGTTCACTTTCTTCCAAGATGAATATCGACAAATAAAAACATAAAGAACATTTATTTATAATCATTTATTATGTATTTAATCAGATTTATGATCAAAGTACACTTTCTTGCAAGTTGAATATAGACAAATAAAAACATAAAGAACATTTATTCAAAATTATTTATTTATAGTTTTCTCAGATTTATGATCAAAGTTCACTTTCTTGCAAGTTGAATATCGAAAAATAAAAACATAAACAATATTTATTCATAATCATTTATTTTGAATTTTATCAGATTTATGATCAAAGTTCAAAGTTCACTTTCTTGCAAAGATGAATATCGGCAAATTAAAAAAAAGAATATTTATTCATAATCATTTATTTTGTATTTTATAATATTTAAGATCAAAATCCACTTTCATGCAAGTTGTGTATCGACACATAGAAACATAAAGAACATTTATTCATAATCATTTATTTTGAGCTTTCTCAGATTTATGATCAAAGTTCACTTTCTTGCAAGTTGAATATCGACAAATAACAACATAAGGAATATTTATTCATAATCGTTTATTTTGTATTTTATCAGATTTATGATCAAAGTTCACTTTCTTCCAAGATGAATATCGACAAATAAAAACATAAGGAATATTTATTCATAATCATTTATTTTGTACTTTATCAGATTTATGATCAAAGTTCACTTTCGTGCAAATTGGTTATCGACAAATAGAAGAATAAAGATTTTTTAGATTTATGTTCAAAGTTCACTTTCTTGCAAAGATGAATATCGGCAAATAAAAAAAAGAATATTTATTCATAATCATTTATTTTGAATTTTATCAGATTTAAGACCAAAGTCCACTTTCTTGCAAGTTGTTTATCGACAGATAGAAACATAAAGAGCATTTATTCATAATCATTTATTTGGAGTTTTCGCAGATTTATGATCAAAATTCACTTTCTTGCAAGTTGAATATCTACAAATAAAAACATTAGGACATATAAAAACATAAACAATATTTATTCATAATCATTTATTTTGCGTTTTATAATATTTAAGATCAAAATCTACTTTCTTGCAAGTTGTTTATCGACAAATGGAAACATAAAGAACATTTATTCATAATCATTTATTTTGAGTTTTCGCAGATTTATGATCAAAGTTCATTTTCTTGCAATTTGAATATCGACAAATAAAAACATAAAGAATATTTATTCATAATCATATATTTTGAACTTTTTTCAGATTTAAGATCAAAGTTCACTTTCTTGCAAGTTGTTTATCGACAAATAAAAAAAAATAAGGACAAATAAAAACATAAGGAATATTTATTCTTAATCATTAATGTTGCATTTTATAATATTTAAGATCAAATTCACTTTCGTGCAAGTTGGTTATCGACAAATACAAGAATAAAGATTTTTTAGATTTCTCAGAGTTATGTTTAATATTCACTTTCTTGCAAGTTGTATATCGACAAATAAAAACATAAAGAATATTTATTCATAATCATTTATTTTGAATTTTATAATATTTAAGATCAAAATCCACTTTCGTGCAAATTGGTTATCGACAAATAGAAGAATAAAGATTTTTTAGATTTCTCAAAGTTATGTTTAAAATTCAACAAATATCGAGTTGGTTATCGACAAATAGATGAATAAAGATTTTTTAGATTTATGTTCAAAGTTCACTTTCTTGCAAAGATGAATATCGGCAAATAAAAAAAAAGAATATTTATTCATAATCATTTATTTTGTATTTTATCAGATTTAAGATCAAAGTCCACTTTCTTGCAAGTTGTTTATCGACAAATAGAAACACAAAGAACATTTATTCATAATCATTTATTTTGAGTTTTCGCAGATTTATGATCAAAGTTCACTTTCTTGCAAGTTGAATATCGACAAATAAAAACATCAGAAATCATTTATTTTGTATTTTGTCAGATTTAAGATCAAAGTCCACTTTCTTGCAAGTTGTTTATCGACAGATAGAAACATAAAGAGCATTTATTCATAATCATTTATTTGGAGTTTTCGCAGATTTATGATCAAAATTCACTTTCTTGCAAGTTGAATATCTACAAATAAAAACATTAGGACATATAAAAACATAAACAATATTTATTCATAATCATTTATTTTGCATTTTATAATATTTAAGATCAAAATCTACTTTCTTGCAAGTTGTTTATCGACAAATGGAAACATAAAGAACATTTATTCATAATCATTTATTTTGAGTTTTCGCAGATTTATGATCAAAGTTCATTTTCTTGCAATTTGAATATCGACAAATAAAAACATAAAGAATATTTATTCATAATCATATATTTTGAACTTTTTTCAGATTTAAGATCAAAGTTCACTTTCTTGCAAGTTGTTTATCGACAAATAAAAAAAAATAAGGACAAATAAAAACATAAGGAATATTTATTCATAATCATTAATGTTGCATTTTATAATATTTAAGATCAAATTCACTTTCGTGCAAGTTGGTTATCGACAAATACAAGAATAAAGATTTTTTAGATTTCTCAGAGTTATGTTTAATATTCACTTTCTTGCAAGTTGTATATCGACAAATAAAAACATAAAGAATATTTATTCATAATCATTTATTTTGAATTTTATAATATTTAAGATCAAAATCCACTTTCGTGCAAATTGGTTATCGACAAATAGAAGAATAAAGATTTTTTAGATTTCTAAAAGTTATGTTTAAAATTCAACAAATATCGAGTCTGTTATCGACAAATAGATGAATAAAGATTTTTTAGATTTATGTTCAAAGTTCACTTTCTTGCAAAGATGTATTACGGCAAATAAAAAAAAAGAATATTTATTCATAATCATTTATTTTGTATTTTATCAGATTTAAGATCAAAGTCCACTTTCTTGCAAGTTGTTTATCGACAAATAGAAACACAAAGAACATTTATTCATAATCATTTATTTTGAGTTTTCGCAGATTTATGATCAAAGTTCACTTTCTTGGAAGTTGAATATCGACAAATAAAAACATTAGGACATATAAAAACATAAACAATATTTATTCATAATCATTTATTTTGCATTTTATAATATTTAAGATCAAAATCTACTTTCTTGCAAGTTGTTTATCGACAAATGGAAACATAAAGAACATTTATTCATAATCATTTATTTTGAGTTTTCGCAGATTTATGATCAAAGTTCATTTTCTTGCAATTTGAATATCGACAAATAAAAACATAAAGAATATTTATTCATAATCATATATTTTGAACTTTTTTCAGATTTAAGATCAAAGTTCACTTTCTTGCAAGTTGTTTATCGACAAATAAAAAAAAATAAGGACAAATAAAAACATAAGGAATATTTATTCATAATCATTAATGTTGCATTTTATAATATTTAAGATCAAATTCACTTTCGTGCAAGTTGGTTATCGACAAATACAAGAATAAAGATTTTTTAGATTTCTCAGAGTTATGTTTAATATTCACTTTCTTGCAAGTTGTATATCGACAAATAAAAACATAAAGAATATTTATTCATAATCATTTATTTTGAATTTTATAATATTTAAGATCAAAATCCACTTTCTTGCAAGTTGTTTATCGATAAATAGAAACATAAAGAACATTTATTCATAATTATTTATTTTGAGTTTTCTCAGATTTATGATCAAAGTTCACTTTCTTGCAAGTTGAATATCGGCAAATACAAGGATAAAGATTTTTTAGATTTCTCAGAGTTATGTTTAAAATTCATTTTCATGCAAGTTGTATATCGACAAATAAAAACATAAAGAATATTTATTCATAATCATTTATTTTATATTTTATAATATTTAAGATCAAAATCCACTTTCTTGCAAGTTGTTTATCGACAAATAGAAACATAAACAACATTTATTCATAATCATTTATTTTGTATTTTATCAGATTTAAGATCAAAGTTCATTTTCTTCCAAGTTGAATATCGACAAATAAAAACATAGAGAATATTTATCATTAACATTGCATTTTGTCAGATTTATGTTCAATAGTTACTTTCTTGTAAGTTACATATCGACAAATACTAACATGAAGAACATTTACTCATTACACAGGTCCACAAAGAAAATCGATGAAAGGTTCCTTTGACCAAACATGGTGTATTGTATGTTTTTTGGGCCGCTGAAACCGAATCTGAAGTCCCTTTTGCTCCATCACGTTTTTTCCTAACCTCAAAATACATGTCGGATTTTACTTGACAAAAAAATATTAACGGATTTAACTTAATTTTGGGTTAGAGGGGTTTTGAGGGGTCCCTGATTACGAAATTAAAGACAAAATTTCAAAATACAAAATGGCGGATCCAATATGGCTGTGGGATGTATAAAAATTTCTTTAATGTTCACAAAACTTAGTATATCTCTAGAAGTTTTTGTGGCCGCTGCCCACAAATTATATCGTGTACCCGCATCCAGGGCACCTCCACGTGGTGACGGCTGGCATCGGAGTTGTTCAGTGATCCGGCAGAGTCCCTGGATCACGCTTCTTAAGGTGAGTCTGCAATGGGTTTAGTTGTACGTGTACGTGACCCTAATCCCATTTTAGACTCACTTTTATGCCGTCATGGTAGGCACACGAGTACGATGCAGGGAGTCGGAAACCCCGGTATCAGCGGCTGAACATGGTAAGAAAGCGGGCCCGCAGGCGTTGTCTTGAAGCAACCGCAGCTCTACATTGGTGGGTGACTTGGCCTTTGATGAGTATAATGCTACAAGAAAAATATTTTGCAAAATGAAAGACAATTTCTGTGTCGTTTGTGGAGAATACGTTATAAGTAAGATCCGAAAAAAATTTACAGATACACTAAAATCTAGCTATATGAAAGTTTTCGGCAAAGAAACTAGTGACATCATCAATGATTGGACTCCAAAAGAGATATGCCTGAGATGTTCATTGCAACTGAAGAAACGCAAGAAACAAACGTTTGCTTCTCCAATGATCTGGCGCATACCAACTCTAAAACAAAATCTGCCATCTCTTATACTTCTGTCAATTCTGTGATTCTTCCCATCCTTCAGAATAATGAAAGCAATATTTCTATTGGCGAAGATCTAGTTTCTGCTGACAATGAGGATATAGAGATGGATGAAGGTTTCACTCAGGCAGAGATAAATGACCTGGTCCGAGACGCAGGACTTTCGAAAGAAGTTTCTGAGCTAATAGCGTCAAGATTGAAAAAAAAAATTGTCTAGCTTCAGGAACTTATATAAGTTACTATCGCAATCGAGACATTGAATTCAGGAAGTATTTCACAAACATTGATAATGTAGTGTACTGCAGCGATATTGAAGGACTAATAAACGAATATGATATTCCATATGAAGCTAGCGACTGGCGCCTATTTATTGACCCTTCGAGACGAAGTTTAAAAGCAGTCTTGCTGCACAATGCTAACCAGTATGCTTCATTACCAGTTGCTCATTCTGTAGTGTTAAATAAGTAATACTACAACCTCCATTTCTTACTAGAAAAACTACAATATAATAAACATCAGTGGCAATTGTGTGGTGATTTGAAGATAATAACAATTTTACTGGGTCAACAAAGCGGTTTTACAAAATACCCATGCTTTTTATGTGAGTGGGACAGTCGAGCGCGTGATAAGCATTATGTGCAAAAGGATTGGCCATTAAGGAAAAAATTAATTCCAGGCTCTAAAAATGTTATAAAGGAGAGTCTAATTCCAACACGTAAAGTCTTAGAACCACCACTCCATGTAAAACTGGGTCTTGCAAAACAATTTATTAAAGTAATAAGAAATGCGTAAAGCAAAGCTTATATGTACTTTAGTGAAAAGCAGGGCTAGAGATTACACCAGGATTTACAAGAGATGGAAAAGAGATATCAGGGGGTATGGAATGACCACATGTTAGCAGACTACTGTTGGTCACTAAAAAGAGAGACTTCCAATCCACATAAAAGAAAAGCACTACAAAGATCATTTGAAACTAAAAAAACTCGCTTCTATTAAATAAATTAATACAAACGAATCAGCCTTTTTGTTGACCAATCCTCCACGAAGGACCTAGTGAATCCCCCTTTAAAAATAGTGAGAGGCAAGGGGACTCACTATAAACAAGCACCCCAATGGGAACAGAAGCCTGCTACGTCCACGTCGTTGTTCCTGGGTATATAGCAAAATGCAGGTAATTGTAAAATAAAGGAAGTCCTAATATTAGCAATTGCTTTTGAAAATCTGATTTCAAAATCATAGTTAGCGAGCTCAAAAACACACAGATACTAAGTTTTGTAAAAATCCGACAGCCATATTGGATTTTCTATTTTGTATTTTGAAAATCTGACTTTAAACAAGTGATCAGCGATCCTAAAAACCCCTCTATCCCAAAATTAAGCTAAATCCGTTAATATTTTCAAATTTTTCCTGTCAAGTAAAATCCGACATGTATTTTGAGGTAAGGAAAAAATCGGACTTCAGATTCGGTTTCAGCGACCCAAAATACATTTGTTACACCATGTTTGGTCAAAGGAACCTTTCTTAAATTTTTTTTGTGGACCTGTGTATTCATTACTTTTGCATCTTCTCAGATTTATCATCAAAGTTGCATATCGTAAAGAATATTTACTCATATTAATTAATTTTGCATTTTCTCAGATTTATTATCAAAGATCACTTTCATGTATTATATGTTGCATATCGATACATAGAAACATAAAGAACATTTACTGAAATTATTAATTTTGCATTTTTTTCAAAGTTCTCTTATTGTAAGTTGCATATCGACAAATACCAGTATATAGAACATATACTCACAGTCATTTATTTTGCATCTTGTCAGATTTATTACAAAAGTTCATTTTTTAGTAAGTTGCATATCGACCAGTACAGTCACATATATAGATGCAATATCTCCTCTCATCAAACAAACAGTCTGCGCATTCGCGTCTCGGTTCTCACGTCACTGTTGACAGTCATAACTATGAAGTTGTAGATCATTTTGTCTACCTGGGAACCAGTGTTTACAGCAATAATAATGTCAGCCTGAAAATCCAACGCAGAATCACTTGCCAAGAGATGCTACTTTGGACTGAGTAGGCAATTGAATTTGAAAAAAAGTCCTGTCTCGACGAACAAAAACCAAACTCTCCAAGTCCCTCATCATTCCCTTCCAACATCGTCCAAGCTTCTGCACCATAAAGCAGGACGGGAATGATGAACGACTTGTAGAGTTTGATTTTGGTTCGTGGAGAGAGGACTTTAATTTTCAATTGCCTACTCAGTGCAAAGTATCACCTGTTGGTAAGAGTGATTCTGCGCTGGATTTCGAGGCTGACATTGTTCGTGTTGTTGAGGCTGGTTCCCAGGTATACGAAATTATTTACGACTTCGAAGTTATGACTGTCAACAGCAGATATTTCGTCTTGTCCTCATTCACCTCCAGACGGGAAAATCAGAACTAACGGCGCGGTTGTTGCTTCAGATGATATGAATATCATCGGCGTACGCCAGCAGCTGTACACTCTTATAGAATATTGTACCTTCTCTATTTAGCTCTGTAGCTCGTATTATTTTTTTCAGCATCAAGTTAAAGAAGTCATACGATAGTGGGTCAAATTGTCTGAAACCTCGTTTGCTATCGAACGTTTCGTAGAGGCCCTTCCCAATCAGGACAGAACTTTTGGTGTTGCTCAACGTCAACTTACACAGCCGTATTAATTTTGCGGGGATACCAAATTCAGACATCGCGGCATAAAGGAAGTTCCTTTTCGTGCTGTAGAAAGCAGCTTTAAAATCGAAAAAAAGGTAGTGTGTGTCTCTACTTTTTTCACGGGTCTTCTCCTAGATTTGGCCCACGGTGAATATCTGAACAGTTGTAGATTTTCCAGGTCTAAAGCCACACTGATAAGGTTCAATCAGTTTATTGGCGGTGGGCTTTACTCAGTATGCTCGATAGAACCTTATAGACGATATTTAGGAGGTTTATCCCACGGTAATTGGCACATATTGTGGGATCTCCCTTTTTATGAATTGGGCAGAGCTCACTGAGACTCCAATCGTTAAGCATGCTTTCTTCCGACCATATTCTACAAAGAAGCTGATGCATGCACCTTATCAGTTCTTCGCGGCCGTATTTGAATAACTCGGTCGGTAATCTATCGGCCCCTGCCGCTTTGTTGTTCTTCAAGCGGGAAATTGCTATTCGAATTTCTTCATGGGCGGTTAATGGAACATCTGTTCCATCGTCATCGATTGGTGAATCGGGTTCGCCATCTCCTGGTGTTGTACTTTCACTGTCATTCAGCAAGTCGGAGTAGTGTCCCCTCCATAATCCCAGTATGCTCTGGACACCGGTTACCAGATTACCACCTTGGTCTCTACATGAGGATGCTCCGGTCTTGAAACCTTTGTTAAGTCGCTTAATTTTTTATAAAATATTCGAGCATTACCTCTGTCGGCCAGCTTCTCAAGCTCTTCATCCTTACGCATTCAGGTCTCTTTCTTTTTACGTCTGCAAATGCGTCTCGCTCCCCTTTTCAGCGCACGGTATCTATCCCATCCCGCACGTGTTGTGTCAGCCTTTAGTCGTATGAGGACATTAACCAGCTGGGTAGAGCACTTTCCCAATTAAGGGTCCGGACATTCGAAGTGCATGCACTTAATTAATCTAAATTACCAATTGTTTATTTTACAAAGCAAACGAGTTATTTTTTCCGCCATCATCACCAATTTGCGTTTCAACGAATGTCTACCGGTTTTTTATCATATTATTCATATTGTTGAAATTCGTCGAGTCGTTCCTGAGCTATGGTTTTTGGCCCATAATGGGCGGCGCCACGCACATTTAAAATTTTTTATACCAATTTGAGTGCAGCTCTCCTGTGCCTTTTTACATTTAATGTTTCTGGTTCCCTTAATAAATTAAATATGTCACTTCATAGTGCGATTCTTTGTACCAAATTTTACTTTTATAACTTTATTTATGCCACTTTATGTTTTTTTGGGGTTTCGGCATTTTGTGGGCGTGCAGTGGTCCGATTTCGCACATCTTCGAAAGCAACCTTCATCAAGATATCTCAATTTTTACTTCGGTTAAAACAAAAAAACATATACATATATGAGGCTCATATATATATTATGAGCATATGATACATATGTATGTAAATCTTAATATATAAAAATCTAGTGTCCGTGTGTATGTTCCGAATGAACTCAAAAACGAATCAACTGATATTCATGAAAGTTGGCATGTACATGTAATTTGGTCCAACTTAGATGATAGGATAGTTATTATTCAAATCAATAGTCTCCACAATTAATAATTAACGTTTTGTTTTACATCTAATTTACAGTTACATATGTATGTATGTATGTAAATATAATATAAAAATGAATTGCTGTTCGTTAGTCTCGCAAAATGTCGAGAACGGCCAAACCGATCTGGTTAATTTTAGTCTTGAAATATTCGTGGAAGGCCAGGAAAAGATTAGAGAGTGAGTAAATATGGAAAAATTGCG
>JAMOBL010000026.1:0-19422 GCA_031772095.1 Zeugodacus tau
GAGTATAAAATGTTCGGTTGCACCCGAACTTAGCTTTTCCTTACTTGTTTCTTTTTTATACTCTCGCAACATGTTGCTCATACATAGTGTGATAATATAATACACCATACCGTATGAAATTGGTTGACATCGAATAATAACCACACCCACACCCCATACTAAGGTTATGTTGAAAAGTACTTAAAGTTAATGCACCAGAAATCTGGCGAACCGGAGGCCCGTATTGCCCATGTATAAATTTTACCGAAAATAGAAATTCAAAAGAAATAATTTTCGTCAAATAATGTGTCTCTGTGCCAAAAACGGTTAAAATCGGGTCATAGCTCCCCTAGCTCACTTTCGCGTTTCCAAAAAGGACGTTACAAAAGTAGACCGATAGGGACAGCAAAAGCCACTATATTTTTCCCGCTCTTTTGACATTTCTCTTCAGTAAAATCCATAAGTGCCACTTCATCATGGAAAGTTATACGATCCAACAACGAGTCGAAATTATTAAAATTTACTACCGAAATTTGGAGTCAGTGGCCTCAACTTTAAGAGCGCTAATTTCTAGTGGAAAATTTTGAATCCACAGAGACTGAATGTACAAAATGTTCCCGTGCCAGTGAGTCAAAGAAGTGCCCGTAATGTCGAGAATAATGCTTCCGCTAGCGGATCAATTGAGGGAGACCCAAATCAATCCCTCACTCGTCGTTCTCGCGTTGTGCATCTCTGGGACGTCGTTGTGGGGAATTTTTCGAAAAGATCTTGACCATCCTTACAATTCCGAATTGATGTTCGTGAATTGGGCTGAGCAACAACTTGAAAATGGTCCGGATTTTCATCGAATAATCATCTTCAGCGATGAGGCTCATCTCTGGCTGAAGGGCTTCGACAATAAGCAAAATATGCGTTATTGGTCAGGCAGCAATTCACACGTACTCCATGAGTCACCATTTCATCCCGAAAAATATGATTTGGTGCGGTTTATGACGATCTTATAGAAAACCCCTTTAATTATAGGTTTTCAAGCTTCGGGTGGGCTTCAAACCGATCTATGGATGAAATCTATATATATAAAAATGAATGCCATTTTTCGTTGTGACTTTATAACTCAAGAACGGGCTCACCTATCCAAACCAAATTTTTAGGCTTTGTTTGGACTATTCAGTAGATGGTTTGTGTTTTGAAATTTTAAGAATCGGATACCAGGGTCTCGAGAAATAGGTGGACCGGGTAACCCTAGGATGTGTTAGTACAATATGGGTAGCAAATGGAAGCTGTTGATGATTTCTATAGTATAGAGTATTTTTGATGCCGCTCCGTGACTAGGGTCTCGAGATATCGGCAAAAATGTTTCAAAAATTTCACCACACATATGTTACATTTTTTTTATTTAACTCGTACCTACTTGGAAAGCTGAAAAGCGCTCAATGTATGGTGGAATTATTTTTAAAAACACACCAAAAACCCATTTGTTTGGTCAGATTCATCCCACTTAGCCAGCGGATTATACGTTTTCATATTAACATACATACATCAATAATAGTTTAATCATTTACTAAACGATTTGTTACCTACTTAGCTATGCTCTTTCGCTCTCAAAATTTATGAACTTTCGTCTTAACTAGCATACTTATTATTCCCTAATGACACTATATTGCCATCTTCGTATATTGGTAGCCCACGGAATATGAACGAATATGCATAAGACGCAATGTGTTATGTAAGAATATACGGTCGACCGGATCTGTTTATTACATTTACATGTAATCCGCAGTGGGATGACATCAAAAACAATTTATTTGCAGGACAGTCGACAACCGATCGTCATGACATTACTGCGCGTGTTTTTCGGCAAAAAATGAAGCAATTATGGATTTAATTGCGAAATTATATGTATTTGGGGAGGTACGTTGCCATATGTACTCCATTGAATGGCAGAAAAGGGAATTGCCGCACGCACATATACTAATTTGGCTGGTACATAAAGTAACTCCGGATCAAATCGATAACCTTATATCAGCTGAAATTCCTAATCACACTGCTGATCCTGAGTTATTTCAAGTTGTCGTTAAAAACATGATACATGGACCGTGCGGTGAACTAAATATGAATTCACCATGTATGATTGATGAAAAGTGTTCGAAACGATACCCAAGGCAATTTACTTCAGACACAATAACGGGCAATGACGGATATCCGTTGTATCGACGTAGATCACCTAATGATAATGGCAAAACGGCAACCATTAGAATGCATAACCAGGAAGTTGAAGTTGATAATCGTTGGGTGGTTCCGTATTGTCCATTATTAACGAAAATATACAACGCTGATATAAATGTGGAATATTGTAATTCTGTCAAATCCATTAAATATATTTGCAAGTATGTAAATAAAGGGAGCGATATGGCTATTTTTGGTGTTGCTGGTGAGAATAGAAATGATGAAATTACTCAGTATCAAATGGGTCGCTATATTAGTAGCAATGAAGCTGTCTGGAGGATTATGACGTTTCCAATGCACGAAAGACATCCTGCGGTTGTTCACTTGGCTGTACATCTTGAGAATGGCCAACGTGTTTATTTTAATGTAGCAAATTTATTGGAAAGAGCAGCGCAACCACCAGCAACTACGTTAACAGCTTTTTTCAAATTATGCGTAACTGATACATTTGAGATAACTTTGTTATATTCTGAAGTGCCTCAGTATTACACATGGAATGTGTCTTCGAAAAAAATTTCAAAGACGTAAACAAGGAACAGCAGTTCAAGGGCATCCTGGCATTTTTCCAAACCGATGCAATTGGCAGAATATATACAGTACATCCAAACAATGTTGAGTGTTTTTATTTGAGATTGTTATTAATAGTTAACGTGAATGGCTCAAAATCATTTCAATTGAGAACAGTCAACGGTCATTTGTGTGAAACATACCGTGAAGCATGCCAACTTTTGCATTTGTTGGAGGATGATGCTCATTGGGATTCAACACTTTTATGATGCATCTATTTCTGGCTCATCCTCAACAAATACGAATGCTGTTTGCCGTTATATTATCAAGATGTATGCCATCAAATCCACTTGAATTATGGAACAAATATAAACATAATATTGCAGAAGATATTTTAATTCGTATGCGTCATCATGCAAGAAATCCTGATTTGTTGATAACTTTGGAACAGTACAACGAAGCTTTGATAATAATTGAAGATATGTGTCTACGGATTGCAAATAAAACATTAGTACAATTGGGTATGACCGCACCAAATCGTGACATGCATGATCTATTTGATCGTGAATTGCAACGTGAGCAGGAATTCAATTCTAAAGATTTGCGTTTATTTGTACAATCGAATATAACCAAAATGAATATTCAGCAAAAACATGTCTATGACAAAATCATGCAAGCCATTTCCAATAATGTAGGTGGGTTATATTTCTTGGAATGCACCTGGTGGTACAGGCAAAACATTTGTTATATCACTGATTTTAGCCACTATTCGAGCGGAACAGAAAATTGCATTGGCACTTGCATCTTCGGGAATTGCTGCTACATTATTAGAAGGTGGTCGGACAGCACACTCTGCATTAAAATTGCCATTGAATGTACAGGTGATTGAAACTCCAACTTGCAATATTTCGAGAAATTCTGCTATGGCAAAAGTTCTGCGATTAACGTCAATTATTTTATGGGATGAGTGTACAATGGCGAATAAAAAATTACTAGAAGCATTTAATCGAACAATGCAAGATTTATGTGGTAACCAACAGCTTTTAGGTGGTGCTTTGATATTACTGTCAGGGGATTTTCGACAAACATTGCCTTTCATTCATCTGTCAACTCATGCTAATGAAATTAATGCCTGTTTGAAGTCATCAGTTCTTTTGGAGATATGTACAAAAATTGACACTGAACATTAATATGCGTATTCACCTACAAAATGATCCAGCTGCCCATGAGTTTTCAAAACAATTGTTACAAATTGGTGATGGCAAAATACAAATCGACAGAACAAACGGATTGATCACTGTACCGAACAATTTTTGTACAATTACGAATTCGATAGATGAATTGATTGAATGTGTTTTTCCAAATATTCTTCAGAATTACAGAAACCATGATTGGTTGAGAGAACGCGCCATTTTAGCACCGAAGAACATTCATATCAATGACATTAATTTTCAAATTCAAGCAAAACTCCCAGGCGTAGTCACGACATATAAATCAATTGACAGTGCTATGAATCAAGATGAGGCAATGAATTATCCAACTGAATTTTTAAATTCATTAGAACCGGCTGGTATGCCACCGCATTGCTTGAATCTGAAAGTGGGTTCTTTGATTATATTATTGCGAAATATTAATCCACCAAAACTGCGTAATGGCACCAGATTGGCAGTGAAAAATTTATTGCCAAATTTGATTGAAGCTACGATCTTAACTGGTAAATCAAAAGGAGAAGTTTGTTTAATACCGCGTATCCCTATGATTCCAACTGATATGCCATTTGAATTCAAACGATTACAATATCCTGTTCGTTTATCATTTGCGATGTCCATCAACAAAGCTCAAGGGCAAACACTTAACGTTTGTGGTGTGAATTTGGAGGAATCATGTTTTTCACATGGCCAACTTTATGTTGCCTGTTCCAGAGTCGGTACCCCCAGCCGTTTGTTTATTCATGCTCAAAATGGAAAAACAAAAAATATTGTTTATCCAAATGTTTTGGATAGCTAGCAAATAATTAAATATATATTTTTTTTATAAATGAGTTTGATTTAATATTTCACTTTATATGTATTCATTGTATTGCTTTCAAAAAATCATAAAGTTCTGCTTATCTGTAACACCACATTCATTGACTGTTAGGCGGTACAAAGTTCGCCGGGTCAGCTAGTTGTATTATATTTTAATAAAATTAAATCAATAAACTGCGAGACCATAAAATGTTCAGTTACAACCGAACTTAGCCCGTCCTTAATTTGTTTTAATTAAAGTAGAAATATGCCGTTCATGCAACCTTCGCATGAGAGCGAGCGAATACGTAAGTAGATATGTATATATGTATACGAGTATATGTGTCTTTATGTACAGTACATGTTAAATAAACGCAGATAAATAAGAAGAAATTGAGAAATGGATTTTTGTATCAGCTGCTTTGTCTTTAACATTTCACATTTATGCCAAGCTTTATTCAACAACCCGCTTTGAAAGAGCTGTGATTTTGATGCTTCTCGGTGTTGCAGCACACATTTTTAGGCTTCCATGTTTACGTTCACATAGAGCCATTGTAAAAATTGTAAATTCCTTAGTATGCTGTAAAGAGTTGAGGTTTTTGAAAGAAAAAACTACAAAAAGTTTTGAATGTTATTGCACTAACATAACTAAAGCCTAAAGCCTGAGATGAGAAGCAATGTAAAGGACTCACTTCACAGCATTTCATTGCATAACTGTGTTCATACGCATGTATGTATATGATTTCCATTTAATATTGTTGTTGTATTTCTTTTGTAATTAATTAATCTTCTTCCTTTCGGCTTCTGCATTTCCCATTTATGTTTTGTACGCCACTTATCCCATTATTTGCTTCTGTTTTTTTTTCCTTTTACATGGCGGCATTGCTTAAGCGGCATGTTTTCATAGCGGCATTTTCTTCGAAATTGGCTTTGAGGTTTGGTTGGAATTTATGCCGTTTGCTGCATACTTTTCCATTTAAATATCCTTGTGCCTGAGCATATGCTACATTGTCATACAATCACATATGTTTTGCTATTGGAATTACATACTAGCGTTATATAATATTTCCTAGGAATGCAATATTTTTTAATTTCAGGAAATTTATTCACTCAAATACAATACATTCATGTAAATCATTTTTCCATAAAATAATTTATAAATTACCGACTAATAGCTCAGAACTGATTTTTTAAAAAGCGTGTAGGTTCAATGCGAATATACTATATTTATTAATTTCTAAATACGAGGATATTATTCGGGCTGTTATAATATTTGTGAAAAATTTATTAATTGAAATTAATGATACTGATAATGATGTGATTATTACAACACACAATAATTAAATTATTTCAAACGAAATACATTTCATAGTAAAATGTTAATTTGGCTTCACAAAAAGTCCATTATTTTGCCATATGACGATATAAACATATGTACTAGAATTATTGAACATATGTACCATTTGCAGACGAAAGAAGATTTTCTGAAAGCACTTTTTGTACGAATTTGAATTCCGATATACTCAAATATTATTGATTTATATTTCGCATGGTGCAAGAATAAAGCGGAATTTAAAATTGGGTTATATGGAAAATCCATACTCTGTATATCAAGAAAATGTTTTATCCAAAATTGGGCACAGATTATTACATGTAGTAGCTGAGACATGGAATTTTATCTAAAAAATGTAGCATCCCAATGTTCCATTTCTACAAAGGTACACATGCAACTCTATATAATAGTAGTGGGCATTATACGATTTTGACCTGGAATACTAGAGAGAGAGATAGAGAGAAAGTGATCCGCTCCAAAAAGATTGGAAAGTCGTAGTTATATCACTTTATAGCCATTTTGTTGGCATGGCAACGTTCCGATTTTAATCAGCTGCAATATCTATATTGTCAGTGAGTCAGTGAACTTGTTAGAAGAGTTTTATTGTTGTTTACCAAGAATAATCTGTCTAAAAAACAATGTATTCTTAGAAAATGTGAAGAATGCTGAGTGTTTATCTAAACTATTGTTTGTTTAAGAATCGCTTAATGTTTGGTGGACTAGAGTCTAGCATGTAGTAGTTCTCATTAGTATGAAATGATTTCAAAATCCGGTCGATATTATTTTACCTCACTAAAACCTTCACTTAAAGCAAACATTGTGACAGGCAGAGTGTGAGTTAACGCATGCTTTAAGCGATTCTTTAACATAACCTTTGCATACGCGTCTACATATGTATGTACATATGTATAAGTCATAATTAACACAAGTACACGCACACTTATCTGGCTTTGTGGGTGAAGTCTGTTTGCTGCCGTCAGACAAGTTGTATAACACATGTTCACATGAAAATTGTATATAAGTTTTCCACAGTCCCAGCTTGCGAATGTTTGCTTGATTAATTGCATTGTATTTGTACGCGCGGTTTACATAAGGATGTAAAGCCAAGTATATATGTATGTACAAATTTGAGTTTTCTTTAAATGTTGATTTCAACAAAAACTGCAACCAAATGGAGCAAAAATATATTTGTTTATTATTTCCTTAAAAATGTTGCCTAAAATCAAGTTCCGGTTAATAATTCGTTTTCTAAACATAAACAAGTTAGGGACAACATTTATATACAGTATTCAGCCTCTAGTGCATATTTACAAATTTTACTATCTACGACGATTTATTTCTAATTTCCGTAAGCTTGTAGGACGCATTACAAACAAAGTACACATATGAATAATTCCTGGAATACATAATGAAATTATGGCAAAATTTACAAAACCACATAGTTTCCTCCAACTTTGGCCACCAACGCACACAAACTGCAACTTAGCGCCGCAAACCTATTTACACATGCACATATGTACACTTCAAAACTTTTAAATGCATTGACTTTGCCATTCTCTCCCACTTTATTCAGTTTATTAGCGCAATTTCACCATATTGTTCAAGTTAGAGTTGCGTAGAATTACAAACCGCAATTAACAACTTTTCACTCCGCGCATGCTTGCTACGTATGTATATGTATATGTAATGGTAGGTGTATGTGAGTATGTGTATTTTCACTTTGCATTTATCTTACTCGTTTTATAATTTCGTTTACAGTCATTGACTGAGCAAACATTTCAACCACTTTCATAGATTTTTGTATATCTGTAAAATGTAAGTGCAAATTGAAAAAGAAGAGACTTTTTGAAATCCGTATACCTCCTCAGTATCACAGCATAAAAATTAAATTTATTAATTATAAAAATAAATAAATATAAAATAAAAAACCGCTTACCTTCGCACTTGATAATTGCAGTTCATTTTTAGTTAACAATTTTCGCGATATTTTGCAGTAAACAAGAGCAAAAGCACCACACAATCTTTAACAAAAACGAAAGCTAGCAAATGAATTGAAAGTGAAAAAATAAATTTTAAATTACTGGCCTACACTGAGTTGATAAAACGTTAATTGCCGGCCACCCATGAACACGAAAAGATCAACACTGAGCCTTTGTCATGTCGGCTGCAGCATTTCTTGCGATAAACAATGTTTACTAATAACAACACAGCCTACATGCAGCAGTCGATTCAAGGTCAAGCACTAACAACTGAGGCGGCATCCATGTCCGTCAACAACATGGCAACAAGCAAAAAAAAACAGCAACAAACTGTTGGCAAAAGCGGTTGCGCTCGAAAGCATATCACATTGACGTTGCCTTGTGTTGATACCTCAAAGGATCGTCCAACGTGAAGTCCAGGCAGCCAGTGGCACCCTGCCAACTGCAATGTGACGGTAATACAAATTTTTGCCACAAGCAAAATTCTAAAAAAAAAAACGAAAACAACAGCAAAGGACCAGAAAATTCTAAGCGCTAAAGAAACAAGCAGATAGATGAATCGAATAACCGGGTTTGGTTTAAGATAACTGGTGTGTCAATCGTATAATGTAAAACATGATTATCACTGCAGATAGGTGGGTAAGCCAGCCTATAGTGTTTCTCTCTGGTATAATAAGGAAAGTATTGGCTAGTTAAATATATTGGAGATTTCAATGAGATAGCACAGAAGCTATTTTTTTTACAGTGAAACTCGTATTTTTTACGCTAAAACTCCGTAAAGTGACACATTATTTTATCTATCACTTAGCTTCTTATCTCTGCAGCAGAAAACTCGATTATCGGCTTGAACTTCAAAGAACTTCTTTAGGTTGGAATATGTGGCAAACATCAGCTTACATAATACTTCCCAATCTGCTTTCTACATTCAAAAACTTATTTTTCAAAAACATTCTGAAGATATATACTGCAAAAAACATTTCCGCTTTGCTCTTGCCAGTGTTTCCTAATATCGGATGTTTCCAGTTAAGGGACCCCCCTCAATCTAGATTTCAAATTTTGACGATTTTCAATGGGCTGGTAAATGAACATAAATAAATTTTTTTGGGTAGTAACTTTGCATACATTTATTTGAAGACTTAAAAAAGAAGAAAAAAATTTATCTTTTTTGTTGTTGTTTTTTGTGATCAAACAAAAGCCCTTCTTTTCGGCGGCGCATGTGATTTCCGCTCACTGGAACATCTGAAACCAAAAATTCCAACGGGATTAGAAAGAGTACATGTTTGGCTCTGGTATGAACTAGGATTATTAATTTCGCACAAAAATTAACAAAATGGCGGACCTTTGAAATTTTTTTTTGAAAATCGCCACAAATCAAGTTGAAAAGTAAAGAAGATCTTCACCGATTTGATTTATCCTAGTTCATACCATAGCTATATATGTATAGAATAACGTATTAAAATTTGGAACCGATTGGATTAATAGGTTTTGAGTAACCTCATGCGCCAGTCGTAAAACACTGTTTCGAGAAAACCTCGTTTATAGTATTGAGGCGCTCTCCCCGTCGCCTAACGCTTCCACCATATATCGCCTATATCTGCAAGAGTTTTTGAAATTTTCATTTGAAATTTTAAAACAACATTCTTGAATAGTTATAGGTTCGAATTAGAATAAAAAAAATCGATTTTTTAAACCAAGAATGGAGGAGGGGGTCCTCTTAAGGCTCTCAGTTAACTCTCTCAGCTAGAGTGAATATGATTGGTATGCAATTATTGTCCACTTCTCTCAAAATATTAAATATTAAACTGAAACTCGCCAGCTATATTTTTTCGGACTTTACTTTTAATGAAGTCAGGTAGTAATGTTATCCCGCGCATTTTTTAAACAAAGTTAATTAACTGCCGCCTGTAACAGTCACCACGGTCGCATTGCTGAGGGCAATCATCTCGATTCCACATAACTGTATAAGTGTTGGCAGCACAACGGGTTTCCACATTGTTGCGCGCTAACTGTTTTCCGGGTATTTTCACTAATTCGCTGTGATGCCAACGATGCGTTATTCTGCTCCCAGGTTCTGCAATATTTCGTTTATTTCAAGGGTTGGCGAGGATATGTCGGCAATGCAATAACAACAAATTGTAGCCGGCAGTTAGACAGTTGTAAATGTTAAACGTATTACTGTCGCGTTTCAAGTGGATTGAGTTAGTGGCATGTTGCCTTGATGAAGTGTTTCACCGATGTGTGTGTGTGTTGTTTTTGTTGTTTTGTGTGGATATTTGCATATTTTATAAACTCTGTGTAAGCCTTTAAGTCGGAAAAGTTGCATAAAAAACATTCATAACTCACACATATTAATCGTGCAACACATTTAACACTGTAATCAATTTATTCACTTTCAACAAAATTCAGAACCATTTTCACTCACTCGAAGTATTTCCCCATATGAAGGGATTACCATTGCGGTGGATCTTAAATATCTCTCAAAAACATTTATATGTGTTGTTTGTTTGTATCATTTATTCTTTATGCTTTTTATTCATTTGTAATAAGTTAAAATAAATTAAGTAATATATTCCGTTAAAAGCTAAGCCACTACTTAATATTCGGGTCATGGGTTTTGTCATTTGAATATTCCTACTTTTTAATACTTAATTCTTGGAACTCGTTTGCTTTCTATTCTCTGCCTCTAGAATGTGTGTATATTTGTCTCTGGTGCATGTCTTTAAAGCCATATATTAAGCGTTTTCATAGGATTGTGAAATAGTTATGTTGTTGTTGTACTTATGTCTCGTAGGTCTTTTACTAGCTATGTATGTCATCTATAGTTATCGCAATTTAATCGACCGAACGGAAGCCATTGCGTTGCGAAAGTGCCGAGTCGGGATTCTTAAGTTCCATTGCCAGTTTATAGCCAAGTTCTGGACGCCTTCGATCGCGCCCGTCGATCATGCCACGCACCTGAGAGAAGAAATAACAAATCTTTATAGAAATTATCTTAAATATATATTGATTTATGCAGGGATTAATACTATATACGTTAGTTCTTATTATTACAGTGTAATTCATATACATATAACTACGTAACTTTAAATTTCAATAACACATATGTATATTATTTCGACAATAATACGTAATATTTCTAATTAAGAATTCTTAAAAAACATGTTTTTTCTGTGGCTAAGCAAACTGTTGAAGAATATAATTCTGAATCCCTCCTCGTTATTCATATAACTGATTTGTCTTGAAGGAAGTTTTATATATTGACAATACACAACCAATTCAGTGTCTAACTCTCAGCCTTAACTTTATAATAATTTTTCCAGCATTTAACTTGTATACATTTTCACCTGGAAAAAAATCTATATTTTCTAGGTAAATATCTGAATACATGGATGCCAGTTATTATTCTTCTCACCTCATTCGAGTGGCACAACCACACCATGATTACTTATCACCTTCTCTTTAGGTGTGCTCGATATCATGGAAATCGGTGCCACGACAACAAGTCGTCAATTAAAATGGTACGATAGCCGACAGACAAGGCATCGACAGCGGTGGCACCTGAAAATAATAACACACAGAAAACACACAATATTTGAAAGAATCAGCAAAGACAGCGAAGACTGAGGAAGAAGGAAACTACAAAATATTGCGAGTGCTTAAAACCAAACTGTAGTCGTTCGCTTACTCCACACAATAACATCATATGCCAGTCCACATACGTAAATATCCGTTGTGCTCCATTCATCTTGAGCTGTGCATTCAATGTTGTATCAGAGAGTTTCTTATTGTCCCAGAAAAACGTGAGTACAGATATCGACTTTCTGGATTTGTACCTTTATAGATTTTAATGCCGTTATCCACCGCCACTTTTTAAATCCCTATGCAGTTCGGCGCCCCACGAATCCTGTACCACAATGCATCGCGGCCATAGACGTTGCTTCATCGGTGGTGGACCCGCAAAGATGACTGTATCGAAAACCTGTGCTGAATCTGCATCGACCTGTATGTGGTATTGTAGATTGGTGGAGATGACTTTAAATTCATGTTATACGAAGTAGTAGTGGGTTTCATGACAATAAACCCAATCAACTGCATTATTCTTTACCGGCGACGACTCATCCATGGGACGCATTTCTTTCACATTATCAATAAACGAAACGTGATCGCTGGGATGCCAATCCAGAGAGAGTAGAAAATCGCATCAAATTCAACGGTCTCCAACAAGTTGTTAATGGGCAATTCCAAAATCTAAAAAAGCAAAGCGCGTGAAAAAATAAACTTAAACTATTTTCGCTTATTCTAGGTACATATACGCTGAAATAAAAACGTTAAAGCAACAAGCAAGGAAGCGACGCGAATGGAATATTTCCGTTTACACTTCCTGGCGGCAAAGCTTAATGCCTTCGTACTAGCATGTCGACAGACACGCGACGCACTTTCAGCATTCTGGTTTGCCGGTCTCAGCTGCACCAGCTTTGCACATAGCTCACCTACCAAAAACACATGTAAAATTTCTATCAACTAAGGGATGTATAAACATATGGGGTACTTTAGATTAAAAATCCGGAAACCATCGGAGCCTCAAAGGCTCCTAAAAAAGGATTTGTAATAAGGTTTTATATACCTTTTTCAGTATTTAAGTAAGCCTAATTAAGTTTCGAATCGAAGAGAATGTCCGTAAGAACTATAATGGTCTAGTTGGTCGACACGTGTGTCTACAAAAATTTTAACTAACTAAAAACTGAGCAATTTTTCGTTTCTATTTTTTCATTGACTGTCTGGGATCACTAAGCTTCTTTTTAGAAAGTTACATGCACCATTCATATATTTTTTACATTATTTCGCTTTCTTCTTATTATTGCTGCCACCTATCCGCAAACCCACGAGAGACCTACATCTCTACAAATACGTACTATATTTAAGAGCGAATATGCTTAGCAACTCGCCGAGCCGGGGACTATGTGTCCCCACTTCGAGTGTGCCAAACGCGCTTGGGTAAGCACTCACCTCATGTCACTTTTTGCTGGGCACTGCAATTACTTATATCCAAGGATCCAACTTGTGAGTAAAATCATTCTGTACATCAACAATGAGAGGAAAGCATTCACCGGTCGTACAATCTGCGTTGTTGTTATTGTTTAAACGTTCGTTTGTATGGAAAGAAAGTTGAAAAAGGAAAAATAAAAAGTTAATGTTGGATATTTTTCGGAGACCTAACACAGACATTCACACACACACACACACACACACACACCCACACACGACGGAATGATGATACGGGACTACGCGAATGCTTTAAGAGAAAAACGCAATGAACTCAAAAAAAGCGATTAAAAAGAAGTAAATCACTCAGCTTCAAAGAACTCTTGCCCGGAAAAATCGACTGAAAATCCATGGGGTAATGCCTACAGGATAGTAATGTCGAAACTCAAAGGTGGCAAAGGACAAGCACCAACCTGCCCCGTGTTATTGAAAACAGTCGTGGAAACTCTTTTCCCAGCGCAGTCTTCTTTGTATGAAAGACAGCCCCGAGTAGAAGGCCTAGGTGAACGTAAATGTACCGATAATCACGGACGTGGGAGGTGATTCAAGTGGCAGACAGATGACTTGGTAATTCCAAAGCGCCTGGTCTGGATGGTATATCAAATAGAGCCTTAAAAATTGCCATCAAACACAATACAAGAGCATTCGCTGAATTGTTTACCCGGTGTCTGAGAAAAAGGTGTCTTTCCGAGAATTTGGAAAAAACAACGTCTGGTCGCAACTGTTGGCAGAAGCCCAATAAACCAGCCGGTGAGCCTTAGCTCATACCGTCCGCTTTGTATGCTGGACACGACTGGTAAAATTCTGGAACGACTAATTCCTGTGTAAGATTGGAATCACACTTAAAGGAGGAGTATCAAGGGACTATCCCGATAAACCAATACGGATTCCGGAAACAGATGTCAACCATCGATGCCATAAAAAAGGCTTACACGGTTATCGCTAACGAGGCCATAGAAGGGTCCAAGGTGGATGTATGGATCAAAGCGAGGTACTGTGCAGTAGTCACTTTTGATGTTCGAAACGCCTTTAACTCGCGCACATGATTGGCCACATATCATAGACGCCTTAGGAACGTAAAAGGCAACACCGGAGTATTTAGTTAGGATTGTCGCCAGTTACTCTCTCTGATCGAGTGTTAGTTATACGACACCGAAGAAGGACCCAGAAAATACATAGTAACAGGGGAGAGTGCCGCAAGGTTCAGTACTAGGGCCACTTCTGTGGAATCGTATTGTACGACGGGTGTTGCGTCTCCCCACTACCGAGGGAGAAGGTAAATATCATTGGATACGCTGATGATATCGCAGTAACGCCGTAGTAGCAGAAAGAACTTGTCGGAAATAGAGAATATATGTAACTATACAGCAGTAAAAAATCAAAGACTGGCTTACATCAACAAAGCTGCAGCTTGGCTGGTCAAAAAACTGGAGGCGGTGCTCTGCATCACCAGCAGAAAAAAGCTGGAAAATATTACTCTTTACCATCGACGGCTATAGCATCACGACACAACCGGCGCTTGGAAGGTACCTAGGAGTACTAATAGACGCGAGACTTAGCTACAAAGAGGCACATTGACAAAGTTTGTGGCAGAAAGCAGCACGGGTAACGGCAGCCTTGACGAGGATAATGGCCAACATTGGCCAGGTCCAAGCCAAAATAGGGAGAGCACTATTGGCCAGGGTGAAAGCCGAATCCATCATAATGTATGCGGCACACCGGCATATGGGACCACTTTGCCCTACAGCATAAGACGTATACAAAGAAAGCGAAATCAGTAGTTCGACTCAGTGCCAGTTTAGGGTTGCTTTGTGCTTTTCGGGCACGGTATCCCATGAAGCTGCCGGGGTCATAAGCTGGCATCATACCGCCAGGACATTATGGCTATGGAACTCAAGAGAGTATACGATAGGGGCAAAAAGCGTTAGCAGACGTCTGGAACAGTTGAGGAGCGGAAAGAGGAAGAAGACAGAAGTGAGTCTCAACGAATGGCAGCGACGATGGGACGCAGCAACGACTGGGAGGTGGACACACAGGTTGATCAGAAGCGTGCACATATGGATAGAGAGAGAGCATGGAGAAACTGACTTCTACCTGACTCCAGTTTCTGACGGGTCACGCTGATGTTTTAGAGAATATTTGTATAAATACGGTCATGATGACGGAAACGAATTGTTCTTTTTGCGGCAATAGCGAGGAGAACGCGCTACACGTATTCTTTTCTCCTCGTCCAAAATACATGGAAAATGTGAAAGAGTGGAATTAGAGAAAATGCCACATCGGATAGAGTGACGCCGGATAATATCGTGCTGTACACATGATAAAATCGAATATGGTATGGGATAGAGTAAGAGCGTGGTCTGCGATAGTCCTCCAAGAGCTCAGAAGGAAAGAGTGGCAACGCCGCGAAAGTAGAAGAATAAACGAAGAGTAGGCTGCGTGCGTGCGTGTGTGAAGAGCCTAATGGCTACAGCTTGGCCTCATGAAGAAATGCCTAACGGCGGTTCCGTGGGCGGCGTATATGTACGCAAAGCCGCCGAAGACTGCGGGGAAGTTAAGGGTTTAGTACGTCAGGCGTACTGATCTGCAAGTCCGTATGGGCGGATGGGCCCGAATGAAGTGTGCATCCTCTTAGCAGACAATACGAATCGTGCATATCGTCCGTAAAAATGACGGTATCTTTGGAAGATTCCCCCTTCGAAATCAAAAAAAAAAAAAAAAAAAAAAACACACCCACATAAAATACACACGAGTGTAATAAGGATAAAAATGATAAACATGCTCACACACATTAGCTTGTTGTTGAAGAAAATGAAGTGTCGCAGTTAGCACGTCAACAAGCGAAATTTACAATAGCCAGCGCATAGCGGAAGGATGCCGGCAGGATATGAAATTTGAGTGCGACTTTTGTTGGACGTTGCCAGTTTTGCAACATTTGCGGTTTGTAGCATATGAAATGGCGGATATTTATGAAAAAGCAAATTAGTTTGTTATATGTATTTTTGACAAATTATTTCTTGTTTTTTCGTAGACTACTACATAAAAACACAAAAACAAAACCGCTTGCAAACCAACAGGGAAACCACCACAGAATGCACTTCAAGTAATAAAGTAAGATTTTATCGAATGATTTTTATCTGTAATTCTACAGCTCTACAAATCACAATCCACTGATGAACTTTTTGGAAAGATTTTCATAGAAAGCTTTTTGTGTTTTTTTTTTTTGTGCAATTTTCAAATTTCGAATTATTAGATAAAAAATCCTACGCTACTAATATTAATATAATAGCGAGTTTATTTGTTTTTAACTGGAAAGAAGAACAAAGTGAGAAAAAAAATATTCGATTTATAGTGAAAATCGACATTTTCGTTAAACTGAACTTTCGTTTTGTTTGTTTCAGCATTGGTAATCAGAACCATATTTTTCAATATCTACATTTAAAAACTCTGAAAATATGGTTCGGATTAATTAAATAATATGTTTATCTCCCGAAAAGAAGAATGCTTCCGGGAATTTCTTCCTTCCAGGGGATTTAAATCGTAGCTTTTCACTCGAAAGTTTATCACATTTAATGCTTACAACGCATTGTGTTTATTAGTAAACTGCACAGCAACCAACTAACTACACAATTATAAGTGCTGCATTGTTGATACTCTCTTACAATTAGGGTAGCATTCTCTAAAACTACAAGTTAGTCGTAGAAATGTTAAGTGACAAAAAATAAACAAAACCAAATAAATGAGAGCAAAATTTGAAATCATCGCTATGCAGACACACTGGCAAATTGTATGTAGTTAGTACAAGTAATTGAAGTATTCATATGAATCATCAAAAAGAAAAAGTATAGTGTGTACATTTTTAAGCATAAGTATAAATACATTTCAGTGAAAAATATTTGTTGCAATTTTTAATATGCATTAAAATTTTGTAGACTTAATTTCTCCGAACTCTCTTCACATAACTGTGGACACCTTTGCACACAATGAATATGTAAGCTATATACTCATATGAATATGTATATACATATAATGTACATACTTCACACCCATACGACCATTAACAGCCGGAAATTGTTGAAACACCTTTCCTCTGCCACACATTCAAGCACACCTCCGCATATACACGTTGCACGATGCATATGCACACTTCGCTCATATCAAATGCTGGTGAATTGTACACTTGTATCCTTCAACCAACGTTAAATGTATCCCTTCTCCTCCTCCAAACACTGTTTGCCATTTGTTTTTGATTATAGACGTCACGGCAATGTTAGATTGAAATTGAGTTGTGCAACTTGTCAGGCAGGGAAAGACGCACACATACCCACTCAAATACGTGTACACCGGCAAGGCTAAATGTTGAAAGGAGTAGAGAAATAAAAATCAATTTGCAATAAAAAGCCAATTCCGGCGACGTATTAAACCGATTTTAAAAAATCTCCACAATATTTGCATTTCCTTATTTTCCTAATATGAAAGTTCCTCTTCAACTCTACAAGCGGAAGGAAGTACTATTTTTATTTATACTTTACAAAAACTTGATTTTAAATTTTATATTAACTGCATATGTTTATTAGAGTTTAGGTGGAAATAACTGTGAATTCGTTTGATAGAAATAATAATAAGTTTTATTATTATTTGTATCCTCTCGCAACAAAAGTTGCTAAGAAAGTTTTATAGTTCTGTTCACATAACGGTTCTTTGTAAGTCATAAAACGAAAAAGAGTTAGATATGGGGTTATATATATCAAAATTATCAGGGTGACGAGACAAGTCAAAATCTGAATGTCTGTCTGCCGGCCGTCCGTCCGTAAAAAGTGAGATATCTTAACGAAACTTGGAACACATGTTCCTTGGGATAAATGAGTGGGTTGCTTGGGCAAAATCGGACCACTGCCACGCCCACAAAATAGCGAAAAACTGAAAACATATAAAGTGTCATAAGTAAATGTAAATAGTTATAAAAATAAAATTAGGTACAAAGGATCGTCCTAGTATGAGGCATATTTGGATGTAATTTTTTTGGGAAAGTGGGTATAGCCCCGCCCTTAAATAGGTTTTTTGTATATATCTCGCACACCAATAAAGCTTTATTAACCAAACTTTCTGCGATCAGTTCTCATACGTACCTCACCATACACCATGAAAACCACGCTCACCTCCCATATAAAAAAATTACTAAAAATGAGTTAATTCACTATTGAAAAACGTCAGAAACACTCCAATTTCCCAAAAGAAATAGCAAAAAAGAAGGCTTTCTTCAATTTTTACAAAATGGAAAATGGGCGTGGCATCGCCCACTTGTAGATCCAAAATCCATATCTCAAGAGCTACTCGACCGATTTCAATATAATATTTTCTTGTACACTTTGATGGATGAAATTGGTTCACAACCACGACAACGTCAGCATGCAACTCCAATTTTTGAACTCCATCTTCTTCCTTCACTTTATAATAGTTATATACATAAGGAACCAATGAAGATAGCGAAATAAAACTTTACACAAATACTGTATATGATCTGTGGCATATTTTGTCGAATTCGGACTATAACTTTTCAAAGCTCCGGATATCGAATATGAAGAACTCAATGCCCCCATGGAAATTTTTCACCGAAAATTACGGTAAATCCCTCAGGTATCTTAATTTAATTCAGAGGAAATATTTTTCTTCTAATAGTGTGTCTCTGTACCAGAAATGGTTAAAATCGGGCCATAACTTCCCCTAGCACTCAAATACCTAATTATAGGTTTTTCAAAAATACGATGGGCGTAATCTATACTACTGTTATAAAGAGGAAAGATTTGTATGTATGTTTGTAATAAATAAACTCCAAAAACTTCTAGCGCCGATTTAAATAATTCTTTCACCATTCGAAAGCTACATTCATATCGAGTAACATAGGTCATATTTATTGCTAGAATCTCAACTTTTTGGAAATAGTTCCTAGGTAGGCGTATCAAAAAGACTCCGTGATGGAGAATCTTAATCTGAAACTGAAAATCGTCAAAATATTGAAAATATACAAGCTTTGCTTCATAATTCGAGAGAAAAGACATCGGACACTAAAGGCTAGAGGTCGTGATCAAGATTTGGCTCATTACAAATAAAATATAATTTCATGCTCAAATTTTCATACATATGTATGCATGTATGGGAGCGTGTGTAAAAATTTGAAATGTTTGTTTAAACCCGTGCGAAGCCAGAGCGGTCAACTAGTAGCTTATAAATAGGTTAATATATTAAATAAGAATATAATCTTAGATACAATGTATGTTGGTGATGAAAATGTGTGAAATCGGTTAAAGAATTACCTCAGCCTATATATTATATATGATTATATGCTACT
>JAMOBL010000027.1:0-29154 GCA_031772095.1 Zeugodacus tau
AGAAGAGGGCGAAAGGCGAAAAACATGTGGTGCGGATAATACCGACAGTAGCGTACAAGCTGTTCATGGTTCGAGAAAAATTCTGACAAAAGAATAGTTCGAATTCGAAACCAAACGGAATAGGGCAAACGCATCAAACAACTACAATAAAAACAACAACAGGAACAAACGGCACAATTTGAAATGTTATAACTGTGGAAAAACAGGCCACTTCGCTGCTCAGTGCAAGAGAGAAAGGCAAAACATCAAACAATGAGAAGAGAGGCAATAACAACAACAACAGCAATGGCTTGTTTGCGGCGATCAGTAGAAATTTGCCTCATACTGATGCTTGGTGTGCTCGACAGCGGCGCATCCTCACATTTGTGTTGCGACCGCAGTAAGTTCTGCGAATTTGAAGTGTATGAAGAAGAGATCATACTTGCTGGAAACAACAAAATGTTAGCAACTGGAAAAGGTGTTGTTCGTTTACAAACGAACATGTTCGACGTCACACTTGTTGAAGTTTTGTACGTAGCAGGTTTACAATGGTAATTTTATTTCGGTATCGAAAGCAGTCAACAGTGGATACGTAGTTGAATTTAAAAAGGGATACAATCTATAATAAAAGATAAATACGGATCAATGATTTTGAGTGCCAATAAGGTATGCGGTTTATTTTTATTCGAGCCTGATAAAAAACAAATTATTTTTTGCATGTAAACCCGACAATGAGGCAATGAAATGGCATTCTAGATATGGACATATAAATTTTGCTAGTCTGCGTCAACTGAGCAACAACAACATGGTTCGGGGAATGACAACGAAATATACCAACAAACATAAATTGTGTGGTATCCATGTCCAATAAATGCAGTCAGCGGCCATACACTAAATCAGATAGCCGGGCAGCAGAGATTTTTGGGGATTGATCCACAGATGTTTGTGGTCCCATGAGACAGGAATCTATTGGTGGTGCAAAATATATTTTAACGTTCATGGATGATATGACTCGATATGTATTCGTATAATTTATAAAACGAAAGGACGAAGTTTTTGATACGTTTAAAGAGTTTAAACAAATGGTAGAGTGCCAAACATGCAGAAAAGAATAAAAATGCTCTCAGTAGTGACAATGGCACAGAATTTGTGAATAATGAGTTTACTAAATTTCTTAAAGAATGTGGTATTGTGCGGCAATTAACAGTACCTTACACTCCACAACAAAATGGAGTAGCAGAGAGGCTAAATCGTACACTAATTGAGATGGCAAGGTGTATGATCCACAATTCAGGTGTAAATGAATCATTATGGGCAGAGGCTGTTAATACGGCAGCATATCTAAGAAACCGTGCACCAACAAAATCATTGGCTGCGATGACGCCATTCGAAGCATGGTATGGCTATAAGCCCGCTGTAGGACATCTACGGGTATTCGGATCACGCGCGATAGCATTGGATAAGCAACAAAAGGATAAGTTTAAACCAAGAGGAAAAGAATATGTCATGGTTGGTTACTCTGACACATCAAAAGCGTATAGATTATATGAAAAGCAGTCACGAAGATTAATAGTGAGTAGAGATGTCTACTTTGGCAAGAATTAACAGAAGCGTCACGTGGTTGTGACGACTTGAATGTTAAGACTTCAGAAGATGAAAGAGACCGTCCGATTGAGTTTGATATAGACAATTGTAGTAACGATTTGAAGCAACAATGTACCAATGTAGATGAAGCAACGAACGAAAACGCCGAAGAAGCAGTAAATACAAGCAATTAACAGTGAAGATGAATTTGAGTCGGCTGAAGACGAGCAAGCAATCGATATTCCTTTAAAAAGGGGGCCTGGTAGACCACGATTAATTCATAGTGGCGGGCCAGGTAGACCCAGGAAGCAATACACGTATTTAAATTTAATAAAATGGTAATGATGTAAAGGTGCCTGATACTGTTGAGGAAGCGCTTTCAGGTGAATATGCTGAAATGTGGCATGACGCTATGCAAACGGAGTATGATTTCGCTACAAAAGAATGAAACATGACAGAGCTCGCAGAATTACCCAAAGGACAAAGGGTGGTACGTTGTAAATGGGTGTGTATACAATCAAGAAAAGATACAAACGGTAACGTTGAACGCTTTAAAGCTAGGTTAGTGGCAAAAAGGATGTTCCACAAGTTTATGGCGTGAATTGATGATGGAAACCTTTTTCACCCGTTGTGAGGTATAGTACTATACGAATAGATTTTTGCACTCGCAGCTGAGTACAGGTTACATATCCATCAAATGGATGTATCCACCGCATATTTAAACAGCGAATTGGGCGATGAGATATACATGCGTCAACCAGAGTTATTCATTGATAAACGGTATCCTAACCACTGTTTGAAATTGAAAAAGGCCTTGTATGGGCTTAAGCAGTCTGGGCGAAAATGGAACTTAAGATTAGATGAAATTTTAAAGAAGATTGGTTTTCAACCATGCGTTAGCGAGCCGTGTGTGTATGTAAATAACCGAAATGGGCAAATTAACATTATTGCAGTCTATGTTGATGATTTGCTAATAGCTAGTTCTGATTATAAGCAATTAAGTGTTATTAAAGCCAGTATAGCAAAGGAAGTAGACGTGGTTGACAAAGGACCAGTAAAGCACTTTAAGTATAGAAGTGAATCGGGTTGGTGAAACTGGATCTATATGCATTGGGCAAAAAGAACATATTAAGAAACTTTTAAACGATTTTGGTATGAACGAATGCCGACCGATTGCTACTCCCTTGGATGTAGGACATCAAGTTAATTGTAATAGTAGCACATGCAAGAGGGTGAATCAAGCGCAATACCAGTCTTTGATAGGGTCGCTGGATGTATTTCCCAGCCGTATGTGTACAAGACCCGATATTTTGCACACCAGTTTGCAAATTGAAGCGCAACGGAATAATGATCCACATGCTGGAGCATTTAACAGCAGCCAAGCTGAGTACTAAGATACTTAAATGCAACTCAAGACTAAGAAGCTTAGATATCACCAAACAGGTAAAGAGATGGAATGTTTTGTCGGACGCAGATTGGGGCGGAGATATAGTAATGACCGGAAATCATATACGGGTTATGCATTCATATTAGCTGGTGGTGTTTTTTCATACGAATCTAAGAAACAATCAACTGCTAGCGCTCCAGTAGCACTGGGAGGCTGAATATATGGCACCTTACATCTGCTGTTAAAGAAGCAGTATATTTACGTCAATTATTGGGTGAAAATGAAGCTCGAATGCCCCAAGTCGATTTTAGTAAATGGAGATAACATAAGTGCCATGAATATCGTGAAGAATCCAGTATACCACGCAAGAAGTAAACACAATGATATAAAAAATAACTAAAAACGTGATATCTATCGAGGAGGCGGAATCGAACTTAAATATTGTTGTAGCAGTAACATGATTGCTGATGTTTTGACAAAGAATTTATCGAAGCCTAGCCATGAAAAGTTAACAAAGATGTTAGGCTTAAATTAACTCAATAAATTTGCATTTTGAATATGCATGTATATGAACGTTGAGGAGGCGTGTTGAAATACAGTCCTGTATACAACGTACATATCCATGCAACTCTGAATTTTTTGTATTCACTTTATCCATAACGAATTTCTTGTTCACTCTTGTTCTGAATAGCATCGAAATAAAACGTATATTATAAAAGTACTGTGTGTACAGAGTCTTTGCTTTTTTTCTCGTCACGTGGAACCAAAAGGGTAAACTTGCACCAACATTTCTAACATTTTATTTGTCGTTATTCAACTTACAAGAAGGTGAACTTTGATCATAAATCTGATAATATACAAAATAAATTATTATGAATATATATTCATTATGTTTTTATTTGTCGATATTCAACTTGCAAGAAAGTGAACTTTGATCTTAAATCTGATAAAATACAAAATAAATGATTATGAATAAATACTCATTATATTTTTATTTGTCGATAATCATAAATCTGATAAAATACAAAATAAATTATTAGGAATAAATATTCTTTTTGTTTTTATTTGTCGATAATCAACTTGCAAGAAAGTGAACCTTGATCTTAAATCTGATAAAATACAAAATAAATGATTATGAATAAATACTCATTATATTTTTATTTGTCGATAATCAAATTGCAGGAAAGTGAACTTTGATCATAAATCTGATAAAAATACAAAATAAATGATTATGAATAAATGCTATTTATGTTTTTATTTGTCGATAAAGAACTTGCAAGAAAGTGAACTTGGATCTTAAATCTGATAAAAATACAAAATAAATGATTATGAATAAATGCTATTTATGTTTTTATTTGTCGATAAAGAACTTGCAAGAAAGTGAACTTGGATCTTAAATCTGATAAAATACAAAATAAATGATTATGAATAAATATTCTTTATGTTTCTATTTGTCGATAAAAAACTTGCAAGAAAGTGAACTTTGATCATAAATCTGATAAAATACAAAATAAAGGATTATAAATAAATATTCATTATGTTTTTATTTGTCGATATTCAACTTGCAAGAAAGTGAACTTTGATCTTAAATCTGATAAAATACAAAATAAATGATTATGAATAAATACTCATTATATTTTTATTTGTCGATAATCATAAATCTGATAAAATACAAAATAAATTATTAGGAATAAATATTCTTTATGTTTTTATTTGTCGATAATCAACTTGCAAGAAAGTGAACCTTGATCATAAATCTGATAAAATACAAAAAAAAATGATCATAAATCTGATAATATACAAAATAAAATATTATGAATATATATTCTTTATGTTTCTATTTGTCGATAAAAAACTTGCAAGAAAGTGAACTTTGATCATAAATCTGATAAAATACAAAATAAAGGATTATAAATAAATATTCATTATGTTTTTATTTGTCGATATTCAACTTGCAAGAAAGTGAACTTTGATCTTAAATCTGATAAAATACAAAATAAATGATTATGAATAAATACTCATTATATTTTTATTTGTCGATAATCAAATTGCAGGAAAGTGAACTTTGATCATAAATCTGATAAAAATACAAAATAAATGATTATGAATAAATGCTATTTATGTTTTTATTTGTCGATAAAGAACTTGCAAGAAAGTGAACTTGGATCTTAAATCTGATAAAATACAAAATAAATGATTATGAATAAATATTCTTTATGTTTTTATTTGATGATAATCAACTTGCAAGAAAGTGAACTTTGATCATAAATCTGATAAAATACAAAATAAATGATTATGAAGAAATATTCTTTATGTTTTTATTTGTCGATATTCAACTTGCAAGCAAGTGAACTTTGATCATAAATCTGATAAAATACAAAATAAATGATTATGAATAAATATTCTTTATGTTTTTATTTGTCGATATTCAACTTGCAAGAAAGTGAACTTTGATCATAAATCTGATAAAATACAAAATAAATGATTATGAATAAATATTCTTAATGTTTTTCTTTGTCGATATTCAACTTGCAAGAAAGTGAACTTTGATCATAAATCTGATAAAATACAAAATAAATGATTATGAATAAATATTCTTTATGTTTTTATTTGTCGATAATCAACTTGCAAGAAAGTGAACTTTGATCATAAATCTGATAAAAATACAAAATAAATGATTATGAATAAATATTCTTTATGTTTTTATTTGTCGATGAACAACTTGCAAGAAAGTGAACTTTGATCATAAATCTGATAAAAATACAAAATAAATTATTATGAATATATATTCTTAATGTTTTTATTTGTCGATGAACAACTTGCAAGAAAGTGAACTTTGATCATAAATCTGATAAAATACAAAATAAATGATTATGAATAAATATTCTTTATGTTTTTATTTGTCGCTATTTATGTTGCAAGAAAGTGAACTTTGATCTTAAATCTGATAAAATACAAACTAAATGATGATAAATGCTATTTATGTTTTTATTTGTCGATAAAGAACTTGCAAGAAAGTGAACTTTGATCCTAAATCTGATAAAATACAAAATAAATGATTATGAATAAATATTCTTTATGTTTTTATTTGTCGATATTCAACTTGCAAGAAAGTGAACTTTGATCATAAATCTGATAAAAATACAAAATAAATGATTATGAATAAATGCTATTTATGTTTTTATTTGTCGATAAAGAACTTGCAAGAAAGTGAACTTTGATCTTAAATCTGATAAAATACAAAATAAATGATTATGAATAAATGCTATTTATGTTTTTATTTGTCGATAAAGAATTTGCAAGAAAGTGAACTTTGATCCTAAGTCTGATAAAATACAAAATACATGATTATGAATAAATATTCTTTATGTTTTTATTTGTCGATAAAGAACTTGCAAGAAAGTGAACTTTGATCTTAAATCTGATAAAAATACAAAATAAATGATTATGAATAAATACTCATTATGTTTTTATTTGTCGATAATCAAATTGCAAGAAAGTGAACTTTGATCATAAATCTGATAAAATACAAAATAAATGATTATGAATATATGCTATTTATGTTTTTATTTGTCGATAAAGAACTTGCAAGAAAGTGAACTTTGATCTTAAATCTGATAAAAATACAAAATAAATGATGATAAATGCTATTTATGTTTTTATTTGTCGATAAAGAACTTGCAAGAAAGTGAACTTTGATCCTAAATCTGATAAAATACAATTTACATGATTATGAATAAATATTCTTTATGATTTATTTGTCGATAAAGAACTTGCAAGAAAGTGAACTTTGATCTTAAATATGATAAAATACAAAATAAATGATTATGAATAAATATTCTTTATGTTTTTATTTGTCGATATTCAACTTGCAAGAAAGTGAACTTTGATCTTAAATCTGATAAAATACAAAATAAATGATTATGAAGAAATATTCTTTATATTTTTATTTGTCGATATTCAACTTGTAAGAAAGTGAACTTTGATCATAAATCTGATAAAATACAAAATAAATGATTATGAATAAAAATTCTATAAGTTTTTAATTGTCGATAATCAACTTGCAAGAAAGTGAACTTTGATCATAAATCTGATAAAATACAAAAAAAATGAATACAAAATAAAATATTATGAATATATATTCTTTATGTTTTTATTTGTCGATATGTCGATGTTAACTTGCAAGAAAGTGAACTTTGATCATAAATCTGATAAAATACTAAATAAATGATTATGAATATATATTCTTTATGTTTTTATTTGTCGATATTCAACTTGTAAGAAAGTGAACTTTGATCTTAAATCTGATAAAATACAAAATAAATGATTATGAAGAAATATTCTTTATGTTTTTATTTGTCGATAATCAAATTGCAAGAAAGTGAACTTTGATCATAAATCTGATAAAATACAAAATAAATGATTATGAATATATGCTATTTATGTTTTTATTTGTCGATTGTCGATGTCAACTTGCAAGAAAGTGAACTTTGATCTTAAATCTGATAAAATACAAAATAAATGATTATGAATAAATACTCATTATGTTTTTATTTGTCGATAATAAAATTGCAAGAAAGTGAACTTCGATCTTAAATCTGATAAAATACAAAATAAATGATTATGAATAAATATTCTTTATGTTTTTATTTGTCGATAATCAACTTGCAAGAAAGTGAACTTTGATCATAAATCTGATAAAAATACAAAATAAATGATTATGAATATATGCTATTTATGTTTTTATTTGTCGATAATCAACTTGCAAGAAAGTGAACTTTGATCTTAAATCTGATAAAATACAAAATAAATGATTATGAATAAATATTCTTTATGTTTTTATTTGTCGATATTCAACTTGCAAGAAAGTGAACTTTGATCATAAATCTGATAAAATACAAAATAAATGATTATGAATAAATATTCTTTATGTTTTTATTTGTCGATAATCAACTTGCAAGAAAGTGAACTTTGATCATAAATCTGATAAAATACAAAATAAATGATTATGAATAAATATTCTTTATGTTTTTATTTGTCGATATTCAACTTGCAAGCAAGTGAACTTTGATCATAAATCTGATAAAATACAAAATAAATGATTATGAATAAATATTCTTTATGTTTTTATTTGTCGATAATCAACTTGCAAGAAAGTGAACTTTGATCATAAATCTGATAAAATACAAAATAAATGATTATGAATAAATATTCTTTATGTTTTTATTTGTCGATATTCAACTTGCAAGCAAGTGAACTTTGATCATAAATCTGATAAAATACAAAATAAATGATTATGAATAAATATTCTTTATGTTTTTATTAGTCGATAAAGAACTTGCAAGAAAGTGAACTTTGATCTTAAATCTGATAAAATACAAAATAAATGATTATGAATAAATATTCTTTATGTTTTTATTTGTCGATATTCAACTTGCAAGAAAGTGAACTTTGATCTTAAATCAGATAAAAATACAAAATAAATGATGATAAATGCTATTTATGTTTTTATTTGTCGATAAAGAACTTGCAAGAAAGTGAACTTTGATCTTAAATCTGATAAAATACAAAATAAATGATTATGAATAAATATTCTTTATGTTTTTATTTGTCGATATTCAACTTGCAAGAAAGTGAACTTTGATCATAAATCTGATAAAATACAAAATAAATGATTATGAATAAATGCTATTTATGTTTTTATTTGTCGATAAAGAACTTGCAAGAAAGTGAACTTTGATCTTAAATCTGATAAAAATACAAAATAAATGATTATGAATAAATGCTATTTATGTTTTTATTTGTCGATAAAGAACTTGCAAGAAAGTGAACTTTGATCTTAAATCTGATAAAATACAAAATAAATGATTATGAATAAATATTCTTTATGTTTTTATTTGTCGATAATCAACTTGCAAGAAAGTGAACTTTGATCTTAAATCTGATAAAATACAAAATAAATGATTATGAATAAATACTCATTATGTTTTTATTTGTCGATAATCAAATTGCAAGAAAGTGAACTTTGATCTTAAATCAGATAAAAATACAAAATAAATGATGATAAATGCTATTTATGTTTTTATTTGTCGATAAAGAACTTGCAGGAAAGTGAACTTTGATCTTAAATCTGATAAAAATACAAAATAAATGATTATGAATAAATGCTATTTATGTTTTTATTTGTCGATAAAGAACTTGGAAGAAAGTGAACTTTGATTTTAAATCTGATAAAATACAAAATACATGATTATGAATAAATATTCTTTATGTTTTTATTTGTCGATAAAGAACTTGCAAGAAAGTGAACTTTGATCATAAATCTGATAAAATACAAAATACATGATTATGAATAAATATTCTTTATGTTTTTATTTGTCGATATTCAACTTGCAAGAAAGTGAACTTTGATCTTAAATCTGATAAAATACAAAATAAATGATTATGAATAAATACTCATTATGTTTTTATTTGTCGATAAAGAACTTGCAAGAAAGTGAACTTTGATCTTAAATCTGATAAAAATACAAAATAAATTATTATGAATAAATATTCTTGATGTTTCTATTTGTCGATAATCAACTTGCAAGAAAGTGAACCTTGATCATAAATCTGATAAAATACAAAAAAAAATGATCATAAATCTGATAATATACAAAATAAATTATTATGAATATATATTCTTTATGTTTCTATTTGTCGATAAAAAACTTGCAAGAAAGTGAACTTTGATCATAAATCTGATAAAATACAAAATAAATGATTATAAATAAATATTCATTATGTTTTTATTTGTCGATATTCAACTTGCAAGAAAGTGAACTTTGATCTTAAATCTGATAAAATACAAAATAAATGATTATGAATAAATACTCATTATGTTTTTATTTGTCGATAATCAAATTGCAAGAAAGTGAACTTTGATCATAAATCTGATAAAAATACAAAATAAATGATTATGAATAAATGCTATTTATGTTTTTATTTGTCGATAAAGAACTTGCAAGAAAGTGAACTTTGATCCTAAATCTGATAAAATACAAAATACATGATTATGAATAAATATTCTTTATGTTTTTATTTGTCGATAATCAACTTGCAAGAAAGTGAACTTTGATCATAAATCTGATAAAATACAAAATACATGATTATGAATAAATATTCTTTATGTTTTTATTTGTCGATAATCAACTTGCAAGAAAGTGAACTTTGATCATAAATCTGATAAAATACAAAATAAATGATTATGAATATATGCTATTTATGTTTTTATTTGTCGATAATCAACTTGCAAGAAAGTGAACTTTGATCATAAATCTGATAAAATACAAAATAAATGATTATGAAGAAATATTCTTTATGTTTTTATTTGTCGATATTCAACTTGCAAGCAAGTGAACTTTGATCATAAATCTGATAAAATACAAAATAAATGATTATGAATAAATATTCTTTATGTTTTTATTTGTCGATAATCAACTTGCAAGAAAGTGAACTTTGATCATAAATCTGATAAAATACAAAATAAATGATTATGAATAAATATTCTTTATGTTTTTATTTGTCGATAATCAACTTGCAAGAAAGTGAACTTTGATCATAAATCTGATAAAATACAAAATAAATGATTATGAATAAATATTCTTTATGTTTTTATTTGTCGATAATCAACTTGCAAGAAAGTGAACTTTGATCATAAATCTGATAAAATACAAAATAAATGATTATGAATAAATATTCTTTATGTTTTTATTTGTCGTTATTCAACTTGCAAGAAAGTGAACTTTGATCATAAATCTGATAATATACAAAATAAATTATTATGAATATATATTCTTTATGTTTCTATTTGTCGATAAAAAACTTGCAAGAAAGTGAACTTTGATCATAAATCTGATAAAATACAAAATAAAGGATTATAAATAAATATTCATTATGTTTTTATTTGTCGATATTCAACTTGCAAGAAAGTGAACTTTGATCTTAAATCTGATAAAAATACAAAATAAATGATTATAAATACATGCTATTTATGTTTTTATTTGTCGATAAAGAACTTGCAAGAAATTGAACTTTTATCTTAAATCTGATAAAATACAAAATAAATGATTACGAATAAATATTCCTAATGTTTTTATTTGTCGATATTCAACTTGCAAGAAAGTGAACTTTGATCATTAATCTGATAAAAATACAAAATAAATGATTATGAATAAATGCTATTTATGTTTTTATTTGTCGATAAAGAACTTGCAAGAAAGTGAACTTTAATCTTAAATCTGATAAAATACAAAATAAATGATTATGAATAAATATTCTTTATGTTTTTATTTGTCGATAATCAACTTGCAAGAAAGTGAACCATGATCATAAATCTGATAAAATACAAAATAAATGATTATAAATAAATGCCATTTATGTTTTTATTTGTCGATAAAGAATTTGCAAGAAATTGAACTTTTATCTTAAATCTGATAAAATACAAAATAAATTATTATGAATAAATATTCTTTATGTTTCTATTTGTCGATAATCAACTTGCAAGAAAGTGAACTTTGATCATAAATCTGATAAAATACAAAATAAATGATTATGAATAAATATTCTTTATGTTTTTATTTGTCGTTATTCAACTTGCAAGAAAGTGAACTTTGATCATAAATCTGATAATATACAAAATACATGATTATGAATAAATATTCTTTATGCTTTTATTTGTCGATAATCAACTTGCAAGAAAGTGAACTTTGATCATAAATCTGATAAAATACAAAATAAAGGATTATAAATAAATATTCATTATGTTTTTATTTGTCGATATTCAACTTGCAAGAAAGTGAACTTTGATCTTAAATCTGATAAAAATACAAAATAAATGATTATAAATAAATGCTATTTATGTTTTTATTTGTCGATAAAGAACTTGCAAGAAAGTGAACTTTAATCTTAAATCTGATAAAATACAAAATAAATGATTATGAATAAATATTCTTTATGTTTTTATTTGTCGATAATCAACTTGCAAGAAAGTGATGAGTGAATCTGAGAAAACTCAAAATAAATGATTATGAATAAATGCTATTTATGTTTTTATTTGTCGATAATCAACTTGCAAGAAAGTGAACTTTGATCATAAATCTGCGAAAACTCAAAATAAATGATAATGAATAAATATTCTTTATGTTTTTATTTGTCGATATTCAACTTGCAAGAAAGTGAACTTTGATCATAAATCTGATAATATACAAAATAAATTATTATGAATATATATTCTTTATGTTTCTATTTGTCGATAAAAAACTTGCAAGAAAGTGAACTTTGATCATAAATCTGATAAAATACAAAATAAAGGATTATAAATAAATATTCATTATGTTTTTATTTGTCGATATTCAACTTGCAAGAAAGTGAACTTTGATCTTAAATCTGATAAAAATACAAAATAAATGATTATGAATAAATATTCTTTATGTTTTTATTTGTCGATAATCAACTTGCAAGAAAGTGAACCTTGATCATAAATCTGATAATTTGACAAAATAAATGATTATAAATAAGTGCTATTTATGTTTTTATTCGTCGATAAAGAACTTGCAAGAAATTGAACTTTTTTCTTAAATCTGATAACATACAAAATAAATGATTATGAATAAATATTCTTTATGTTTTTATTTGTCGATAATCAATTTGCAAGAAAGTGAACTTTGATCATAAATCTGATAAAATACAAAATAAATGATTACGAATAAATATTCCTAATGTTTTTATTTGTCGATATTCAACTTGCAAGAAAGTGAACTTTGATCATAAATCTGATATAATACAAAATAAATGATTATGAATAAATATTCTTTATGTTTCTATTTGTCGATAAACAACTTGCAAGAAAGTGAACTTTGATCTTAAATCTGATAAAATACAAAATAAATGATTATGAATAAATATTCTTTATGTTTTTATTTGTCGATAATCAACTTGCAAGAAAGTGAACTTTGATCATAAATCTGAGAAAACTCAAAATAAATGATTATGAATAAATGCTATTTATGTTTTTATTTGTCGATAATCAACTTGCAAGAAAGTGAACTTTGATCTTAAATCTGATAAAATACAAAATAAATGATTATGAATAAATATTCTTTATGTTTTTATTTGGCGTTATTCAACTTGCAAGAAAGTGAACTTTGATCATAAATCTGATAATATACAAAATAAATTATTATAAATAAATGCTATTTATGTTTTTATTTGTCGATAAAGAACTTGCAAGAAATTGAGCTTTTATCTTAAATCTGATAAAATACAAAATAAATGATTATGAATAAATATTCTTTATGTTTTTATTTGTCGATAATCAACTTGCAAGAAAGTGAACTTTGATCATAAATCTGATAAAATACAAAATAAATGATTACGAATAAATATTCCTAATGTTTTTATTTGTCGATATTCAACTTGCAAGAAAGTGAACTTTGATCATAAATCTGATAAAAATACAAAATAAATGATTATGAATCAATATTCTTTATGTTTTTATTTGACGATAATCAACTTGCAAGAAAGTGAACTTTGATCATAAATCTGATAAAATACAAAATACATGATTATGAATAAATATTCTTTATGTTTTTATTTGTCGATAATCAACTTGCAAGAAAGTGATGAGTGAATCTGAGAAAACTCAAAATAAATGATTATGAATAAATGCTATTTATGTTTTTATTTGTCGATAATCAACTTGCAAGAAAGTGAACTTTGATCATAAATCTGCGAAAACTCAAAATAAATGATAATGAATAAATATTCTTTATGTTTTTATTTGTCGATATTCAACTTGCAAGAAAGTGAACTTTGATCATAAATCTGATAAAATACAAAATAAATGATTATGAATCCATATTCTTTATGTTTTTATTTGTCGATAAAGAACTTGCAAGAAAGTGAACTTTGATCATAAATCTGATAAAACACAAAATAAACGATTATGAATATATGCTATTTATGTTTTTATTTGTCGATAATCAACTTGCAAGAAAGTGAACTTTGATCATAAATCTGATAAAATACAAAATAAATGATTATGAATAAATATTCTTTATGTTTTTATTTGTCGATATTCAACTTGCAAGAAAGTGAACTTTGATCATAAATCTGATAAAATACAAAATAAATGATTATGAATATATATTCTTTATGTTTTTATTTGTCGATAAACAACTTGCAAGAAAGTGAACTTTGATCATAAATCTGATAAAATACAAAATAAATGATTATGAATAAATATTCATTATGTTTTTATTTGTCGATATTCAACTTGCAAGAAAGTGAACTTTGATCTTAAATCTGATAAAAATACAAAATAAATGATTATAAATACATGCTATTTATGTTTTTATTTGTCGATAAAGAACTTGCAAGAAAGTGAACTTTGATCTTAAATCTGATAAAATACAAAATAAATGATTATGAATAAATATTCCTAATGTTTTTATTTGTCGATATTCAACTTGCAAGAAAGTGAACTTTGATCATTAATCTGATAAAAATACAAAATAAATGATTATGAATAAATGCTATTTATGTTTTTATTTGTCGATAAAGAACTTGCAAGAAAGTGAACTTGGATCTTAAATCTGATAAAAATACAAAATAAATGATTATGAATAAATGCTATTTATGTTTTTATTTGTCGATAAAGAACTTGCAAGAAAGTGAACTTTGATCTTAAATCTGATAAAATACAAAATAAATGATTATGAATAAATATTCTTTATGTTTTTATTTGTCGATAATCAACTTGCAAGAAAGTGAACTTTGATCTTAAATCTGATAAAATACAAAATAAATGATTATGAATAAATATTCTTTATATTTTTATTTGTCGATAATCAAATTGCAAGAAAGTGAACTTTGATCATAAATCTGATAAAATACAAAATAAATGATTATGAATAAATGCTATTTATGTTTTTATTTGTCGATAAAGAACTTGCAAGAAAGTGAACTTTGATCTTAAATCTGATAAAAATACAAAATAAATGATTATGAATAAATGCTATTTATGTTTTTATTTGTCGATAAAGAACTTGCAAGAAAGTGAACTTTGATCTTAAATCTGATAAAATACAAAATACATGATTATGAATAAATATTCTTTATGTTTTTATTTGTCGATAAAGAACTTGCAAGAAAGTGAACTTTGATCCTAAGTCTGATAAAATACAAAATACATGATTATGAATAAATATTCTTTATGTTTTTATTTGTCGATATTCAACTTGCAAGAAAGTGAACTTTGATCTTAAATCTGATAAAATACAAAATAAATGATTATGAATAAATACTCATTATGTTTTTATTTGTCGATAATCAACTTGCAAGAAAGTGAACTTTGATCATAAATCTGATAAAATACAAAATAAATGATTATGAATAAATATTCTTTATGTTTTTATTTGTCGATAATCAACTTGCAAGAAAGTGAACTTTGATCATAAATCTGATAAAATACAAAAAAAAATGATCATAAATCTGATAATATACAAAATAAAATATTATGAATATATATTCTTTATGTTTTTATTTGTCGATAAAGAACTTGCAAGAAAGTGAACTTTGATCATAAATCTGATAAAATACAAAATAAATGATTATGAATAAATACTCATTATGTTTTTATTTGTCGATATTCAACTTGCAAGAAAGTGAACTTTGATCTTAAATCTGATAAAATACAAAATAAATGATTATGAATAAATACTCATTATGTTTTTATTTGTCGATAATCAAATTGCAAGAAAGTGAACTTTGATCTTAAATCTGATAAAAATACAAAATAAATGATTATGAATAAATGCTATTTATGTTTTTATTTGTCGATAAAGAACTTGCAAGAAAGTGAACTTTGATCTTAAATCTGATAAAATACAAAATAAATGATTATGAATAAATATTCTTTATGTTTTTATTTGTCGATAATCAACTTGCAAGAAAGTGAACTTTGATCATAAATCTGATAAAATACAAAATAAATGATTATGAATAAATATTCTTTATGTTTTTATTTGTCGATAATCAACTTGCAAGAAAGTGAACTTTGATCATAAATCTGATAAAATACAAAATAAATGATTATGAATATATGCTATTTATGTTTTTATTTGTCGATAATCAACTTGCAAGAAAGTGAACTTTGATCATAAATCTGATAAAATACAAAATAAATGATTATGAATAAATATTCTTTATGTTTTTATTTGTCGATATTCAACTTGCAAGAAAGTGAACTTTGATCATAAATCTGATAAAATACAAAATAAATGATTATGAATAAATATTCTTTATGTTTTTATTTGTCGATAATCAACTTGCAAGAAAGTGAACTTTGATCATAAATCTGATAAAATACAAAATAAATGATTATGAATAAATATTCTTTATGTTTTTATTTGTCGATAATCAACTTGCAAGAAAGTGAACTTTGATCATAAATCTGATAAAATACAAAATAAATGATTATGAATAAATATTCTTTATGTTTTTATTTGTCGATAATCAACTTGCAAGAAAGTGAACTTTGATCATAAATCTGATAAAATACAAAATAAATGATTATGAATAAATATTCTTTATGTTTTTATTTGTCGTTATTCAACTTGCAAGAAAGTGAACTTTGATCATAAATCTGATAAAATACAAAATAAATTATTATGAATATATATTCTTTATGTTTCTATTTGTCGATAAAAAACTTGCAAGAAAGTGAACTTTGATCATAAATCTGATAAAATACAAAATAAATGATTATGAATAAATATTCATTATGTTTTTATTTGTCGATATTCAACTTGCAAGAAAGTGAACTTTGATCTTAAATCTGATAAAAATACAAAATAAATGATTATAAATACATGCTATTTATGTTTTTATTTGTCGATAAAGAACTTGCAAGAAATTGAACTTTTATCTTAAATCTGATAAAATACAAAATAAATGATTACGAATAAATATTCCTAATGTTTTTATTTGTCGATATTCAACTTGCAAGAAAGTGAACTTTGATCATTAATCTGATAAAAATACAAAATAAATGATTATGAATAAATGCTATTTATGTTTTTATTTGTCGATAAAGAACTTGCAAGAAAGTGAACTTTGATCTTAAATCTGATAAAATACAAAATAAATGATTATGAATAAATATTCTTTATGTTTTTATTTGTCGATAATCAACTTGCAAGAAAGTGAACTTTGATCATAAATCTGATAAAATACAAAATAAATGATTATAAATAAATGCTATTTATGTTTTTATTTGTCGATAAAGAACTTGCAAGAAAGTGAACTTTGATCTTAAATCTGATAAAATACAAAATAAATGATTATGAATAAATATTCTTTATGTTTTTATTTGTCGATAATCAACTTGCAAGAAAGTGAACTTTGATCATAAATCTGATAAAATACAAAATAAATGATTATGAATAAATATTCTTTATGTTTTTATTTGTCGATATTCAACTTGCAAGAAAGTGAACTTTGATCATAAATCTGATAAAATACAAAATAAATGATTATGAATAAATATTCTTTATGTTTTTATTTGTCGATAATCAACTTGCAAGAAAGTGAACTTTGATCATAAATCTGATAAAATACAAAATAAATGATTATGAATAAATATTCATTATGTTTTTATTTGTCGATATTCAACTTGCAAGAAAGTGAACTTTGATCTTAAATCTGATAAAAATACAAAATAAATGATTATAAATAAATGCTATTTATGTTTTTATTTGTCGATAAAGAACTTGCAAGAAAGTGAACTTTGATCTTAAATCTGATAAAATACAAAATAAATGATTATGAATAAATATTCTTTATGTTTTTATTTGTCGATAATCAACTTGCAAGAAAGTGAACTTTGATCATAAATCTGCGAAAACTCAAAATAAATGATTATGAATAAATGCTATTTATGTTTTTATTTGTCGATAATCAACTTGCAAGAAAGTGAACTTTGATCATAAATCTGATAAAATACAAAATAAATGATTATGAATAAATATTCTTTATGTTTTTATTTGTCGATAATCAACTTGCAAGAAAGTGAACTTTGATCATAAATCTGATAAAATACAAAATAAATGATTATGAATAAATATTCTTTATGTTTTTATTTGTCGATAATCAACTTGCAAGAAAGTGAACTTTGATCATAAATCTGATAAAATACAAAATAAATGATTATGAATAAATATTATTATTGTTTTTCTTTGTCGATATTCAACTTGCAAGAAAGTGAACTTTGATCTTAAATCTGATAAAAATACAAAATAAATTATTATGAATATATATTCTTAATGTTTTTATTTGTCGATATTCAACTAGCAAGAAAGTGAACTTTGATTATAAATCTGATAAAATACAAAATAAATGATTATGAATAAATATTCTTTATGTTTTTATTTGTCGATATTCAACTTGCAAGAAAGTGAACTTTGATCATAAATCTGATAAAATACAAAATAAATGATTATGAATAAATATTCTTTATGTTTTTATTTGTCGATAAACAACTTGCAAGAAAGTGAACTTTGATCTTAAATCTGATAAAATACAAAATAAATGATTATGAATAAATATTCTTTATGTTTTTATTTGTCGATAATCAACTTGCAAGAAAGTGAACTTTGATCTTAAATCTGATAAAATACAAAATAAATGATTATGAATAAATGCTATTTATGTTTTTATTTGTCGATATTCAACTTGCAAGAAAGTGAACTTTGATCTTAAATCTGATAAAATACAAAATAAATGATTATGAATAAATATTCTTTATGTTTTTATTTGTCGATAATCAACTTGCAAGAAAGTGAACTTTGATCATAAATCTGATAAAATACAAAATAAATGATTATGAATAAATATTCTTTATGTTTTTATTTGTCGATAATCAACTTGCAAGAAAGTGAACTTTGATCCTAAATCTGATAAAATACAAAATAAATGATGATAAATGCTATTTATGTTTTTATTTGTCGATAAAGAACTTGCAAGAAAGTGAACTTTGATCTTAAATCTGATAAAATACAAAATAAATGATTATGAATAAATATTCTTTATGTTTTTATTTGTCGATAATCAACTTGCAAGAAAGTGAACTTTGATCATAAATCTGATAAAATACAAAATAAATGATTATGAATATATATTCTTAATGTTTTTATTTGTCGATATTCAAATTGCAAGAAAGTGAACTTTGATTATAAATCTGATAAAATACAAAATAAATGATTATGAATAAATATTCTTTATGTTTTTATTTGTCGATAAACAATTTGCAAGAAAGTGAACTTTGATCTTAAATCTGATAAAATACAAAATAAATGATTATGAATAAATATTCTTTATGTTTTTATTTGTCGATAATCAACTTGCAAGAAAGTGAACTTTGATCATAAATCTGCGAAAACTCAAAATAAATGATTATGAATAAATGCTATTTATGTTTTTATTTGTCGATAATCAACTTGCAAGAAAGTGAACTTTGATCTTAAATCTGATAAAATACAAAATAAATGATTATGAATAAATATTCTTTATGTTTTTATTTGGCGTTATTCAACTTGCAAGAAAGTGAACTTTGATCATAAATCTGATAATATACAAAATAAATTATTATAAATAAATGCTATTTATGTTTTTATTTGTCGATAAAGAACTTGCAAGAAAGTGAACTTTGATCTTAAATCTGATAAAATACAAAATAAATGATTATGAATAAATATTCTTTATGTTTTTATTTGTCGATAATCAACTTGCAAGAAAGTGAACTTTGATCATAAATCTGATAAAATACAAAATAAATGATTACGAATAAATATTCCTAATGTTTTTATTTGTCGATATTCAACTTGCAAGAAAGTGAACTTTGATCATAAATCTGATAAAATACAAAATAAATGATTATGAATCAATATTCTTTATGTTTTTATTTGTCGATAATCAACTTGCAAGAAAGTGAACTTTGATCATAAATCTGATAAAATACAAAATACATGATTATGAATAAATATTCTTTATGTTTTTATTTGTCGATAATCAACTTGCAAGAAAGTGAACTTTGATCTTAAATCTGATAAAATACAAAATAAATGATTATGAATAAATGCTATTTATGTTTTTATTTGTCGATATTCAACTTGCAAGAAAGTGAACTTTGATCATAAATCTGATAAAATACAAAATAAATGATAATGAATTAATATTCTTTATGTTTTTATTTGTCGATATTCAACTTGCAAGAAAGTGAACTTTGATCATAAATCTGAGAAAATACAAAATAAATTATTATGAATAAATATTCTTTATATTTTTATTTGTCGATAAAAAACTTGCAAGAAAGTGAACTTTGATCATAAATCTGATAAATCTGATAAAATACAAAATAAATGATTATGAATAAATATTCTTTATGTTTTTATTTGGCGTTATTCAACTTGCAAGAAAGTGAACCTTGATCATAAATCTGATAAAATACAAAATAAATGATTAGAAATAAATGATATTTATGTTTTTATTTGTCGATAAAGAACTTGCAAGAAATTGAACTTTGATCTTAAATCTGATAAAATACAAAATAAATGATTATGAATAAATATTCTTTATGTTTTTATTTGTCGATAATCAATTTGCAAGAAAGTGAACTTTGATCATAAATCTGATAAAATACAAAACAAATGATTACGAATAAATATTCCTAATGTTTTTATTTGTCGATATTCAACTTGCAAGAAAGTGAACTTTGATCATAAATCTGATATAATACAAAATAAATGATTATGAATAAATATTCTTTATGTTTCTATTTGTCGATAAACAACTTGCAAGAAAGTGAACTTTGATCTTAAATCTGATAAAATACAAAATAAATGATTATGAATAAATATTCTTTATGTTTTTATTTGTCGATAATCAACTTGCAAGAAAGTGAACCTTGATCATAAATCTGATAAAATACAAAATAAATGATTATAAATAAGTGCTATTTATGTTTTTATTCGTCGATAAAGAACTTGCAAGAAATTGAACTTTTTTCTTAAATCTGATAACATACAAAATAAATGATTATGAATAAATATTCTTTATGTTTTTATTTGTCGATAATCAATTTGCAAGAAAGTGAACTTTGATCATAAATCTGATAAAATACAAAATAAATGATTACGAATAAATATTCCTAATGTTTTTATTTGTCGATATTCAACTTGCAAGAAAGTGAACTTTGATCATAAATCTGATAAAATACAAAATAAATGATTATGAATAAATATTCTTTATGTTTTTATTTGTCGATATTCAACTTGCAAGAAAGTGAACTTTGATCATAAATCTGATAAAATACAAAATAAATGATTATGAATAAATATTCTTTATGTTTTTATTTGTCGATAATCAACTTGCAAGAAAGTGAACTTTGATCTTAAATCTGATAAAATACAAAATAAATGATTATGAATAAATGCTATTTATGTTTTTATTTGTCGATATTCAACTTGCAAGAAAGTGAACTTTGATCTTAAATCTGATAAAATACAAAATAAATGATTATGAATAAATATTCTTTATGTTTTTATTTGCTGATATTCAACTTGGAAGAAAGTGAACTTTGATCATAAATCTGATAAAATACAAAATAAATGATTATGAATAAATGCTATTTATGTTTTTATTTGTCGATAAAGAACTTGCAAGAAAGTGAACTTTGATCTTAAATCTGATAAAATACAAAATAAATGATTATGAAGAAATATTCTTTATGTTTTTATTTGTCGATAATCAAATTGCAAGAAAGTGAACTTTGATCATAAATCTGATAAAATACAAAATAAATGATTATGAAGAAATATTCTTTATGTTTTTATTTGTCGATATTCAACTTGCAAGCAAGTGAACTTTGATCATAAATCTGATAAAATACAAAATAAATGATTATGAATCAATATTCTTTATGTTTTTAATTGTCGATAATCAACTTGCAAGAAAGTGAACTTTGATCATAAATCTGATAAAATACAAAATAAATGATTATGAATCAATATTCTTTATGTTTTTAATTGTCGATAATCAACTTGCAAGAAAGTGAACTTTGATCATAAATCTGATAAAATACAAAATAAATGATTATGAATATATGCTATTTATGTTTTTATTTGTCGATATTCAACTTGTAAGAAAGTGAACTTTGATCTTAAATCTGATAAAAATACTAAATAAATGATTATGAATAAATACTCATTATGTTTTTATTTGTCGATAACCAAATTGCAAGAAAGTGAACTTTGATCTTAAATCAGATAAAAATACAAAATAAATGATTATGAATAAATGATATTTATGTTTTTATTTGTCGATAAAGAACTTGCAAGAAAGTGAACTTTGATCATAAATCTGATGAAAAACAAAATAAATGATTATGAATGTATGTATGTGATTGGCGTTGCAACCGTTTAGCCGGTTATAGCCGAATCGACGATAGTGCGCCATCTCTCTCTCTCTCCTTCGCAGTTCGGCGCCAGTTGGAGATCCCAAGTGTAACCAGGTCGCTCTCCACCTGGTCCCTCCAACGGAGTGGAGGCCTTCCCCTTCCTCGGCTTCCTCCGGCGGGTACTGCATCGAACACTTTCAGGGCTGGAGTGTTTTCGTCCATTCGGACAACATGACCTAGCCAGCGTAGCCGCTGTCTTTTTATTCGCTGAACTATGTCAATGTCGTCGTATAACTCGTACAGCTCATCGTTCCATCGTCTGCGGTATTCGCCGTTGCCAATGTTCTTAGGACCATAAATCTTGCGCAAAATTTTCCTCTCGAAAACTCCTAGTGTCGTCTCATCTGATGTTGACATCGTCCAAGCTTCTGCACCGTAGAGCAGGACGGGAATGATAAGCGACTTGTAGAGCTTGATTTTGGTTCGTCGAGAGAGGACTTTACTGTTCAGTTGCCTACTCAGTCCAAAGTAGCACCTGTTGGCAAGAGTTATTCTGCGCTGGATTTCGAGGCTGACATTGTTCGTGTTGTTGATGCTGGTTCCCAGGTATACGAAATTATCTACGACCTCGAAGTTATGACTGTCAACAGTGACGTGGGAGCCAAGACGCGAATGCGCCGACTGTTTGCTTGATGACAGGAGATATTTCGTCTTGTCCTCATTCACCTCCAGACCCATTCGCTTCGCCTCCTTATCCATGCGGGAAAAAGCAGAACAAACGGCGCGGTTGTTGCTTCCGATGATATCAATATCATCGGCATACGCCAGGAGCTGTACACTCTTGTAGAAGATGGTACCCTCTCTGTTTAGCTCTGCAGCTCTTATAATTTTTTCCAGCATCAGGTTAAAGAAGTCGCATGATAGTGAGTCACCTTGTCTGAAACCTCGTTTGGTATCGAACGGCTCGGAGAGGTCCTTCCCAATCATGACGGAGCTTTTGGTGTTGCTCAACGTCAACTTACACAGCCGTATTAGTTTTGCGGGGATACCAAATTCAGACATCGCGGCATAAAGGCAGCTCCTTTTCGTGCTGTCGAAAGCTGCTTTAAAATCGACAAAAAGGTGGTGTGTGTCGATCCTCTTTTTCACGGGTCTTCTCAAGATTTGGCGCATGGTGAATATCTGGTCAGTTGTTGATTTTCCAGGTCTAAAGCCACACTGATAAGGTCCAATCAGTTTGTTGACGGTGGGCTTTAGTCTTTCACACAGTACGCTCGATAGAACCTTGTATGCGATATTTAGGAGGCTGATCCCACGGTAATTGGCGCAGATTGTGGGATCTCCCTTTTTATGGATTGGGCAGAGCACACTGAGATTCCAATCGTCAGGCATGCTTTCTTCCGACCATATTTTGCAAAGAAGCTGATGCATGCACCTTATCAGTTCTTCGCCGCCGTATTTGAATAGTTCTGCCGGTAATCTATCGGCCCCCGCTGCTTTGTTGTTCTTCAAGCGGGTAATTGCTATTCGAATTTCTTCATGGTCGGGTAATGGAACATCTGTTCCATCGTCATCGATTGGGGGATCGGGTTCGCCATCTCCTGGTGTTCTACTCTCACTGCCATTCAGCAGGTACCCTCCATAATCCCAGTATGCCCTGGACATCGGTTACCAGATTACCACCTTGGTCTCTACATGAGAATGCTCCGGTCTTGAAACCTTCGTTAAGTCGCTTCATTTTTTCATAAAATTTTCGAGCAGTACCTCTGTCTGCCAGCTTCTCAAGCTCTTCGTACTCACGCATTTCGGCCTCATTCTTTTTTTGTCTGCAGATGCGTCTCGCTTCCCTCTTCAGCTCTTATGAATATATGCTATTTATGTTTTTATTTGTCGATAATCAACTTGCAAGAAAGTGAACTTTGATCATAAATCTGATAAAATACAAAATAAATGATTATGAAGAAATATTCTTTATGTTTTTATTTGTCGATATTCAACTTGCAAGAAAGTGAACTTTGATCATAAATCTGATAAAATACAAAATAAATTATTATGAATAAATATTCTTTATGTTTTTATTTGTCGATAATCAACTTGCAAGAAAGTGAACCTTGATCATAAATCTGATAAAATACAAAATAAATGATTATGAATAAATATTCTTAATGTTTTTATTTGTCGATAATCAACTTGCAAGAAAGTGAACTTTGATCATAAATCTGATGAAATACAAAATAAATTATTATGAATAAATATTCTCTACGTTTCTATTTGTCGATAATCAACTTGCAAGAAAGTGAACTTTGATCATAAATCTGATAAAATACAAAATAAATTATTATGAATAAATATTCTTTATGTTTTTATTTGTCGTTATTCAACTTGCAAGAAAGTGAACTTTGATCATAAATCTGATAATATACAAAATAAATTATTATGAATATATATTCTTTATGTTTCTATTTGTCGATAAAAAACTTGAAAGAAAGTGAACTTTGATCATAAATCTGATAAAATACAAAATAAAGGATTATAAATAAATATTCATTATGTTTTTATTTGTCGATATTCAACTTGCAAGAAAGTGAACTTTGATCTTAAATCTCATAAAAATACAAAATAAATGATTATAAATAAATGCTATTTATGTTTTTATTTGTCGATAAAGAACTTGCAAGAAATTGAACTTTTATCTTAAATCTGATAAAATACAAAATAAATGATTATGAATAAATATTCTTTATGTTTTTATTTGTCGATAATCAATTTGCAAGAAAGTGAACTTTGATCATAAATCTGATAAAATACAAAATAAATGATTACGAATAAATATTCCTAATGTTTTTATTTGTCGATATTCAACTTGCAAGAAAGTGAACTTTGATCATAAATCTGATATAATACAAAATAAATGATTATGAATAAATATTCTTTATGTTTCTATTTGTCGATAAACAACTTGCAAGAAAGTGAACTTTGATCTTAAATCTGATAAAATACAAAATAAATGATTATGAATAAATATTCTTTATGTTTTTATTTGTCGATAATCAACTTGCAAGAAAGTGATGAGTAAATCTGAGAAAACTCAAAATAAATGATTATGAATAAATGCTATTTATGTTTTTATTTGTCGATAATCAACTTGCAAGAAAGTGAACTTTGATCTTAAATCTGATAAAAATACAAAATAAATGATTATGAATAAATATTCTTTATGTTTTTATTTGTCGATAATCAACTTGCAAGAAAGTGAACTTTGATCATAAATCTGATAAAATACAAAATAAATGATTATGAATAAATATTCTTTATGTTTTTATTTGTCGTTATTCAACTTGCAAGAAAGTGAACTTTGATCATAAATCTGATAATATACAAAATAAATTATTATGAATATATATTCTTTATGTTTCTATTTGTCGATAAAAAACTTGCAAGAAAGTGAACTTTGATCATAAATCTGATAAAATACAAAATAAAGGATTATAAATAAATATTCATTATGTTTTTATTTGTCGATATTCAACTTGCAAGAAAGTGAACTTTGATCTTAAATCTGATAAAATACAAAATAAATGATTATGAATAAATACTCATTATATTTTTATTTGTCGATAATCAAATTGCAGGAAAGTGAACTTTGATCATAAATCTGATAAAAATACAAAATAAATGATTATGAATAAATGCTATTTATGTTTTTATTTGTCGATAAAGAACTTGCAAGAAAGTGAACTTGGATCTTAAATCTGATAAAATACAAAATAAATGATTATGAATAAATATTCTTTATGTTTTTATTTGATGATAATCAACTTGCAAGAAAGTGAACTTTGATCATAAATCTGATAAAATACAAAATACATGATTATGAATAAATATTCTTTATGTTTTTATTTGTCGATAATCAACTTGCAAGAAAGTGAACTTTGATCATAAATCTGATAAAACACAAAATAAACGATTATGAATATATGCTATTTATGTTTTTATTTTCGATAATCAACTTGCAAGAAAGTGAACTTTGATCATAAATCTGATAAAATACAAAATAAATGATTATGAAGAAATATTCTTTATGTTTTTATTTGTCGATATTCAACTTGCAAGAAAGTGAACTTTGATCATAAATCTGATAAAATACAAAATAAATTATTATGAATAAATATTCTTTATGTTTTTATTTGTCGATAATCAACTTGGAAGAAAGTGAAAATAAATCATAAATCTGATAAAATACAAAATAAATGATTATGAATAAATATTCTTAATGTTTTTATTTGTCGATAATCAACTTGCAAGAAAGTGAACTTTGATCATAAATCTGATAAAATACAAAATAAATTATTATGAATAAATATTCTTTACGTTTCTATTTGTCGATAATCAACTTGCAAGAAAGTGAACTTTGATCATAAATCTGATAAAATACAAAATAAATGATTATGAATAAATATTCTTAATGTTTTTATTTGTCGATAATCAACTTGCAAGAAAGTGAACTTTGATCATAAATCTGATAAAATACAAAATAAATTATTATGAATAAATATTCTTTATGTTTTTATTTGTCGTTATTCAACTTGCAAGAAAGTGAACTTTGATCATAAATCTGATAATATACAAAATAAATTATTATGAATATATATTCTTTATGTTTCTATTTGTCGATAAAAAACTTGCAAGAAAGTGAACTTTGATCATAAATCTGATAAAATACAAAATAAAGGATTATAAATAAATATTCATTATGTTTTTATTTGTCGATATTCAACTTGCAAGAAAGTGAACTTTGATCTTCTTCTTCTTCTTGACTGGCGTAGACAGCGCTTACGCGGTTATAGCCGAGTCCAAAACAGCGCGCCACGCATCCCTCCTTCTGGCAGTTTGGCGCCAATTGGTTATTCCAAGCGAAGCCAGGTCCCTCTCCACCTGGTCCTTCCATCGGAGTGGAGGTCTCCCTCTTCCTCTGCTTCCACCAGCGGGTACTGCATCGCTTTGATCTTAAATCTGATAAAAATACAAAATAAATGATTATAAATAAATGCTATTTATGTTTTTATTTGTCGATAAAGAACTTGCAAGAAATTGAACTTTTATCTTAAATCTGATAAAATACAAAATAAATGATTATGAATAAATATTCTTTATGTTTTTATTTGTCGATAATCAATTTGCAAGAAAGTGAACTTTGATCATAAATCTGATAAAATACAAAATAAATGATTACGAATAAATATTCCTAATGTTTTTATTTGTCGATATTCAACTTGCAAGAAAGTGAACTTTGATCATAAATCTGATATAATACAAAATAAATGATTATGAATAAATATTCTTTATGTTTCTATTTGTCGATAAACAACTTGCAAGAAAGTGAACTTTGATCTTAAATCTGATAAAATACAAAATAAATGATTATGAATAAATATTCTTTATGTTTTTATTTGTCGATAATCAACTTGCAAGAAAGTGATGAGTAAATCTGAGAAAACTCAAAATAAATGATTATGAATAAATGCTATTTATGTTTTTATTTGTCGATAATCAACTTGCAAGAAAGTGAACTTTGATCTTAAATCTGATAAAAATACAAAATAAATGATTATGAATAAATGCTATTTATGTTTTTATTTGTCGATAAAGAGCTTGCAAGAAAGTGAACTTTGATCTTAAATCTGATAAAAATACAAAATAAATGATTATGAATAAATATTCTTTATGTTTTTATTTGTCGATAATCAATTTGCAAGAAAGTGAACTTTGATCATAAATCTGATAAAATACAAAATAAATGATTACGAATAAATATTCCTAATGTTTTTATTTGTCCATATTCAACTTGCAAGAAAGTGAACTTTGATCTTAAATCTGATAAAATACAAAATAAATGATTATGAATAAATATTCTTTATGTTTTTATTTGTCGATAATCAACTTGCAAGAAAGTGAACTTTGATCATAAATCTGATAAAATACAAAATAAATGATTATGAATAAATGCTATTTATGTTTTTATTTGTCGATAATCAACTTGCAAGAAAGTGAACTTTGATCATAAATCTGCGAAAACTCAAAATAAATGATTATGAATAAATATTCTTTATGTTTTTATTTGTCGATAATCAACTTGCAAGAAAGTGAACTTTGATCTTAAATCTGATAAAATACAAAATAAATGATTATGAATAAATATTCTTTATGTTTTTATTTGTCGATAATCAACTTGCAAGAACGTAAAGAGTAAATCTGATAAAATACAAAATAAATGATTATGAATAAATATTCTTTATGTTTTTATTTGTCGATATTCAACTTGCAAGAAAGTGAACTTTGATCATAAATCTGATAATATACAAAATAAACTATTATGAATATATATTCTTTATGTTTCTATTTGTCGATAAAAAACTTGCAAGAAAGAGAACTTTGATCATAAATCTGATAAAATACAAAATAAAGGATTATAAATAAATATTCATTATGTTTTTATTTGTCGATATTCAACTTGCAAGAAAGTGAACTTTGATCTTAAATCTGATAAAAATACAAAATAAATGATTATAAATAAATGCTATTTATGTTTTTATTTGTCGATAAAGAACTTGCAAGAAATTGAACTTTTATCTTAAATCTGATAAAATACAAAATAAATGATTATGAATAAATATTCTTTATGTTTTTATTTGTCGATAATCAATTTGCAAGA
>JAMOBL010000029.1:0-31590 GCA_031772095.1 Zeugodacus tau
CTACCATTAGAGCCATTTGTGGCGAACCTAGCTTCACCAGGAGCGTGGCAATCATATGAGTACCATAAAAACCTATTTTTCACTTTGACACGCTTGGACACGCTCGTGAGGAGCGGGTGTGTCCGGGTGGTGGCTCAAACGCTTTGGGCCACCTAGTAGGTTCCATTGGCTACCATTAGAGCCATTTGTGGCGAACCTAGCTTCACCAGGAGCGTGGCAATCATATGAGTACCATAAAAACCTATTTTTCACTTTGACACGCTTGGACACGCTCGTGAGGAGCGGGTGCGTCCGGGTGGTGGCTCAAACGCTTTGGGCCACCTAGTAGGTTCCATTGGCTACCATTAGAGCCATTTGTGGCGAACCTAGCTTCACCAGGAGCGTGACAATCATATGAGTACCATAAAAACCTATTTTTCACTTTGACACGCTTGGACACGCTCGTGAGGAGCGGGTGTGTCCGGGTGGTGGCTCAAACGCTTTGGGCCACCTAGTAGGTTCCATTGGCTACCATTAGAGCCATTTGTGGCGAACCTAGCTTCACCAGGAGCGTGGCAATCATATGAGTACCATAAAAACCTATTTTTCACTTTGACACGCTTGGACACGCTCGTGAGGAGCGGGTGCGTCCGGGTGGTGGCTCAAACGCTTTGGGCCACCTAGTAGGTTCCATTAGCTACCATTAGAGCCATTTGTGGCGAACCTAGCTTCACCAGGAGCGTGGCAATCATATGAGTACCATAAAATCCTATTTTTCACTTTGACACGCTTGGACACGCTCGTGAGGAGCGGGTGCGTCCGGGTGGTGGCTCAAACGCTTTGGGCCACCTAGTAGGTTCCATTGGCTACCATTAGAGCCATTTGTGGCGAACCTAGCTTCACCAGGAGCGTGGCAATCATATGAGTACCATAAAATCCTATTTTTCACTTTGACACGCATGGACACGCTCGTGAGGAGCGGGTGCGTCCGGGTGGTGGCTCAAACGCTTTGGGCCACCTAGTAGGTTCCATTGGCTACCATTAGAGCCATTTGTGGCGAACCTAGCTTCACCAGGAGCGTGGCAATCATATGAGTACCATAAAAACCTATTTTTCACTTTGACACGCTTGGACACGCTCGTGAGGAGCGGGTGCGTCCGGGTGGTGGCTCAAACGCTTTGGGCCACCTAGTAGGTTCCATTGGCTACCATTAGAGCCATTTGTGGCGAACCTAGCTTCACCAGGAGCGTGGCAATCATATGAGTACCATAAAAACCTATTTTTCACTTTGACACGCTTGGACACGCTCGTGAGGAGCGGGTGCGTCCGGGTGGTGGCTCAAACGCTTTGGGCCACCTAGTAGGTTCCATTGGCTACCATTAGAGCCATTTGTGGCGAACCTAGCTTCACCAGGAGCGTGGCAATCATATGAGTACCATAAAAACCTATTTTTCACTTTGACACGCTTGGACACGCTCGTGAGGAGCGGGTGTGTCCGGGTGGTGGCTCAAACGCTTTGGGCCACCTAGTAGGTTCCATTGGCTACCATTAGAGCCATTTGTGGCGAACCTAGCTTCACCAGGAGCGTGGCAATCATATGAGTACCATAAAAACCTATTTTTCACTTTGACACGCTTGGACACGCTCGTGAGGAGCGGGTGCGTCCGGGTGGTGGCTCAAACGCTTTGGGCCACCTAGTAGGTTCCATTGGCTACCATTAGAGCCATTTGTGGCGAACCTAGCTTCACCAGGAGCGTGGCAATCATATGAGTACCATAAAAACCTATTTTTCACTTTGACACGCTTGGACACGCTCGTGAGGAGCGGGTGGGTCCGGGTGGTGGCTCAAACGCTTTGGGCCACCTAGTAGGTTCCATTGGCTACCATTAGAGCCATTTGTGGCGAACCTAGCTTCACCAGGAGCGTGGCAATCATATGAGTACCATAAAAACCTATTTTTCACTTTGACACGCTTGGACACGCTCGTGAGGAGCGGGTGCGTCCGGGTGGTGGCTCAAACGCTTTGGGCCACCTAGTAGGTTCCATTGGCTACCATTAGAGCCATTTGTGGCGAACCTAGCTTCACCAGGAGCGTGGCAATCATATGAGTACCATAAAAACCTATTTTTCACTTTGACACGCTTGGACACGCTCGTGAGGAGCGGGTGCGTCCGGGTGGTGGCTCAAACGCTTTGGGCCACCTAGTAGGTTCCATTGGCTACCATTAGAGCCATTTGTGGCGAACCTAGCTTCACCAGGAGCGTGGCAATCATATGAGTACCATAAAAACCTATTTTTCACTTTGACACGCTTGGACACGCTCGTGAGGAGCGGGTGCGTCCGGGTGGTGGCTCAAACGCTTTGGGCCACCTAGTAGGTTCCATTGGCTACCATTAGAGCCATTTGTGGCGAACCTAGCTTCACCAGGAGCGTGGCAATCATATGAGTACCATAAAAACCTATTTTTCACTTTGACACGCTTGGACACGCTCGTGAGGAGCGGGTGCGTCCGGGTGGTGGCTCAAACGCTTTGGGCCACCTAGTAGGTTCCATTGGCTACCATTAGAGCCATTTGTGGCGAACCTAGCTTCACCAGGAGCGTGGCAATCATATGAGTACCATAAAAACCTATTTTTCACTTTGACACGCTTGGACACGCTCGTGAGGAGCGGGTGCGTCCGGGTGGTGGCTCAAACGCTTTGGGCCACCTAGTAGGTTCCATTGGCTACCATTAGAGCCATTTGTGGCGAACCTAGCTTCACCAGGAGCGTGGCAATCATATGAGTACCATAAAAACCTATTTTTCACTTTGACACGCTTGGACACGCTCGTGAGGAGCGGGTGTCCGGGTGGTGGCTCAAACGCTTTGGGCCACCTAGTAGGTTCCATTGGCTACCATTAGAGCCATTTGTGGCGAACCTAGCTTCACCAGGAGCGTGGCAATCATATGAGTACCATAAAAACCTATTTTTCACTTTGACACGCTTGGACACGCTCGTGAGGAGCGGGTGTCCGGGTGGTGGCTCAAACGCTTTGGGCCACCTAGTAGGTTCCATTGGCTACCATTAGAGCCATTTGTGGCGAACCTAGCTTCACCAGGAGCGTGGCAATCATATGAGTACCATAAAAACCTATTTTTCACTTTGACACGCTTGGACACGCTCGTGAGGAGCGGGTGCGTCCGGGTGGTGGCTCAAACGCTTTGGGCCACCTAGTAGGTTCCATTGGCTACCATTAGAGCCATTTGTGGCGAACCTAGCTTCACCAGGAGCGTGGCAATCATATGAGTACCATAAAAACCTATTTTTCACTTTGACACGCTTGGACACGCTCGTGAGGAGCGGGTGCGTCCGGGTGGTGGCTCAAACGCTTTGGGCCACCTAGTAGGTTCCATTGGCTACCATTAGAGCCATTTGTGGCGAACCTAGCTTCACCAGGAGCGTGGCAATCATATGAGTACCATAAAAACCTATTTTTCACTTTGACACGCTTGGACACGCTCGTGAGGAGCGGGTGCGTCCGGGTGGTGGCTCAAACGCTTTGGGCCACCTAGTAGGTTCCATTGGCTACCATTAGAGCCATTTGTGGCGAACCTAGCTTCACCAGGAGCGTGGCAATCATATGAGTACCATAAAAACCTATTTTTCACTTTGACACGCTTGGACACGCTCGTGAGGAGCGGGTGCGTCCGGGTGGTGGCTCAAACGCTTTGGGCCACCTAGTAGGTTCCATTGGCTACCATTAGAGCCATTTGTGGCGAACCTAGCTTCACCAGGAGCGTGGCAATCATATGAGTACCATAAAAACCTATTTTTCACTTTGACACGCTTGGACACGCTCGTGAGGAGCGGGTGAGTCCGGGTGGTGGCTCAAACGCTTTGGGCCACCTAGTAGGTTCCATTGGCTACCATTAGAGCCATTTGTGGCGAACCTAGCTTCACCAGGAGCGTGGCAATCATATGAGTACCATAAAAACCTATTTTTCACTTTGACACGCTTGGACACGCTCGTGAGGAGCGGGTGCGTCCGGGTGGTGGCTCAAACGCTTTGGGCCACCTAGTAGGTTCCATTGGCTACCATTAGAGCCATTTGTGGCGAACCTAGCTTCACCAGGAGCGTGGCAATCATATGAGTACCATAAAAACCTATTTTTCACTTTGACACGCTTGGACACGCTCGTGAGGAGCGGGTGCGTCCGGGTGGTGGCTCAAACGCTTTGGGCCACCTAGTAGGTTCCATTGGCTACCATTAGAGCCATTTGTGGCGAACCTAGCTTCACCAGGAGCGTGGCAATCATATGAGTACCATAAAAACCTATTTTTCACTTTGACACGCTTGGACACGCTCGTGAGGAGCGGGTGTGTCCGGGTGGTGGCTCAAACGCTTTGGGCCACCTAGTAGGTTCCATTGGCTACCATTAGAGCCATTTGTGGCGAACCTAGCTTCACCAGGAGCGTGGCAATCATATGAGTACCATAAAAACCTATTTTTCACTTTGACACGCTTGGACACGCTCGTGAGGAGCGGGTGCGTCCGGGTGGTGGCTCAAACGCTTTGGGCCACCTAGTAGGTTCCATTGGCTACCATTAGAGCCATTTGTGGCGAACCTAGCTTCACCAGGAGCGTGGCAATCATATGAGTACCATAAAAACCTATTTTTCACTTTGACACGCTTGGACACGCTCGTGAGGAGCGGGTGCGTCCGGGTGGTGGCTCAAACGCTTTGGGCCACCTAGTAGGTTCCATTGGCTACCATTAGAGCCATTTGTGGCGAACCTAGCTTCACCAGGAGCGTGGCAATCATATGAGTACCATAAAAACCTATTTTTCACTTTGACACGCTTGGACACGCTCGTGAGGAGCGGGTGCGTCCGGGTGGTGGCTCAAACGCTTTGGGCCACCTAGTAGGTTCCATTGGCTACCATTAGAGCCATTTGTGGCGAACCTAGCTTCACCAGGAGCGTGGCAATCATATGAGTACCATAAAAACCTATTTTTCACTTTGACACGCTTGGACACGCTCGTGAGGAGCGGGTGCGTCCGGGTGGTGGCTCAAACGCTTTGGGCCACCTAGTAGGTTCCATTGGCTACCATTAGAGCCATTTGTGGCGAACCTAGCTTCACCAGGAGCGTGGCAATCATATGAGTACCATAAAAACCTATTTTTCACTTTGACACGCTTGGACACGCTCGTGAGGAGCGGGTGCGTCCGGGTGGTGGCTCAAACGCTTTGGGCCACCTAGTAGGTTCCATTGGCTACCATTAGAGCCATTTGTGGCGAACCTAGCTTCACCAGGAGCGTGGCAATCATATGAGTACCATAAAAACCTATTTTTCACTTTGACACGCTTGGACACGCTCGTGAGGAGCGGGTGCGTCCGGGTGGTGGCTCAAACGCTTTGGGCCACCTAGTAGGTTCCATTGGCTACCATTAGAGCCATTTGTGGCGAACCTAGCTTCACCAGGAGCGTGGCAATCATATGAGTACCATAAAAACCTATTTTTCACTTTGACACGCTTGGACACGCTCGTGAGGAGCGGGTGCGTCCGGGTGGTGGCTCAAACGCTTTGGGCCACCTAGTAGGTTCCATTGGCTACCATTAGAGCCATTTGTGGCGAACCTAGCTTCACCAGGAGCGTGGCAATCATATGAGTACCATAAAAACCTATTTTTCACTTTGACACGCTTGGACACGCTCGTGAGGAGCGGGTGCGTCCGGGTGGTGGCTCAAACGCTTTGGGCCACCTAGTAGGTTCCATTGGCTACCATTAGAGCCATTTGTGGCGAACCTAGCTTCACCAGGAGCGTGGCAATCATATGAGTACCATAAAAACCTATTTTTCACTTTGACACGCTTGGACACGCTCGTGAGGAGCGGGTGCGTCCGGGTGGTGGCTCAAACGCTTTGGGCCACCTAGTAGGTTCCATTGGCTACCATTAGAGCCATTTGTGGCGAACCTAGCTTCACCAGGAGCGTGGCAATCATATGAGTACCAGAATACCTATTTTTCACTTTGACACGCTTGGACACGCTCGTGAGGAGCGGGTGCGTCCGGGTGGTGGCTCAAACGCTTTGGGCCACCTAGTAGGTTCCATTGGCTACCATTAGAGCCATTTGTGGCGAACCTAGCTTCACCAGGAGCGTGGCAATCATATGAGTACCATAAAAACCTATTTTTCACTTTGACACGCTTGGACACGCTCGTGAGGAGCGGGTGCGTCCGGGTGGTGGCTCAAACGCTTTGGGCCACCTAGTAGGTTCCATTGGCTACCATTAGAGCCATTTGTGGCGAACCTAGCTTCACCAGGAGCGTGGCAATCATATGAGTACCATAAAAACCTATTTTTCACTTTGACACGCTTGGACACGCTCGTGAGGAGCGGGTGCGTCCGGGTGGTGGCTCAAACGCTTTGGGCCACCTAGTAGGTTCCATTGGCTACCATTAGAGCCATTTGTGGCGAACCTAGCTTCACCAGGAGCGTGGCAATCATATGAGTACCATAAACACCTATTTTTCACTTTGACACGCTTGGACACGCTCGTGAGGAGCGGGTGCGTCCGGGTGGTGGCTCAAACGCTTTGGGCCACCTAGTAGGTTCCATTGGCTACCATTAGAGCCATTTGTGGCGAACCTAGCTTCACCAGGAGCGTGGCAATCATATGAGTACCATAAAAACCTATTTTTCACTTTGACACGCTTGGACACGCTCGTGAGGAGCGGGTGCGTCCGGGTGGTGGCTCAAACGCTTTGGGCCACCTAGTAGGTTCCATTGGCTACCATTAGAGCCATTTGTGGCGAACCTAGCTTCACCAGGAGCGTGGAACTCATATGAGTACCATAAAAACCTATTTTTCACTTTGACACGCTTGGACACGCTCGTGAGGAGCGGGTGCGTCCGGGTGGTGGCTCAAACGCTTTGGGCCACCTAGTAGGTTCCATTGGCTACCATTAGAGCCATTTGTGGCGAACCTAGCTTCACCAGGAGCGTGGCAATCATATGAGTACCATAAAAACCTATTTTTCACTTTGACACGCTTGGACACGCTCGTGAGGAGCGGGTGCGTCCGGGTGGTGGCTCAAACGCTTTGGGCCACCTAGTAGGTTCCATTGGCTACCATTAGAGCCATTTGTGGCGAACCTAGCTTCACCAGGAGCGTGGCAATCATATGAGTACCATAAAAACCTATTTTTCACTTTGACACGCTTGGACACGCTCGTGAGGAGCGGGTGCGTCCGGGTGGTGGCTCAAACGCTTTGGGCCACCTAGTAGGTTCCATTGGCTACCATTAGAGCCATTTGTGGCGAACCTAGCTTCACCAGGAGCGTGGCAATCATATGAGTACCATAAAAACCTATTTTTCACTTTGACACGCTTGGACACGCTCGTGAGGAGCGGGTGCGTCCGGGTGGTGGCTCAAACGCTTTGGGCCACCTAGTAGGTTCCATTGGCTACCATTAGAGCCATTTGTGGCGAACCTAGCTTCACCAGGAGCGTGGCAATCATATGAGTACCATAAAAACCTATTTTTCACTTTGACACGCTTGGACACGCTCGTGAGGAGCGGGTGCGTCCGGGTGGTGGCTCAAACGCTTTGGGCCACCTAGTAGGTTCCATTGGCTACCATTAGAGCCATTTGTGGCGAACCTAGCTTCACCAGGAGCGTGGCAATCATATGAGTACCATAAAAACCTATTTTTCACTTTGACACGCTTGGACACGCTCGTGAGGAGCGGGTGCGTCCGGGTGGTGGCTCAAACGCTTTGGGCCACCTAGTAGGTTCCATTGGCTACCATTAGAGCCATTTGTGGCGAACCTAGCTTCACCAGGAGCGTGGCAATCATATGAGTACCATAAAAACCTATTTTTCACTTTGACACGCTTGGACACGCTCGTGAGGAGCGGGTGGGTCCGGGTGGTGGCTCAAACGCTTTGGGCCACCTAGTAGGTTCCATTGGCTACCATTAGAGCCATTTGTGGCGAACCTAGCTTCACCAGGAGCGTGGCAATCATATGAGTACCATAAAAACCTATTTTTCACTTTGACACGCTTGGACACGCTCGTGAGGAGCGGGTGCGTCCGGGTGGTGGCTCAAACGCTTTGGGCCACCTAGTAGGTTCCATTGGCTACCATTAGAGCCATTTGTGGCGAACCTAGCTTCACCAGGAGCGTGGCAATCATATGAGTACCATAAAAACCTATTTTTCACTTTGACACGCTTGGACACGCTCGTGAGGAGCGGGTGCGTCCGGGTGGTGGCTCAAACGCTTTGGGCCACCTAGTAGGTTCCATTGGCTACCATTAGAGCCATTTGTGGCGAACCTAGCTTCACCAGGAGCGTGGCAATCATATGAGTACCATAAAAACCTATTTTTCACTTTGACACGCTTGGACACGCTCGTGAGGAGCGGGTGCGTCCGGGTGGTGGCTCAAACGCTTTGGGCCACCTAGTAGGTTCCATTGGCTACCATTAGAGCCATTTGTGGCGAACCTAGCTTCACCAGGAGCGTGGCAATCATATGAGTACCATAAAAACCTATTTTTCACTTTGACACGCTTGGACACGCTCGTGAGGAGCGGGTGCGTCCGGGTGGTGGCTCAAACGCTTTGGGCCACCTAGTAGGTTCCATTGGCTACCATTAGAGCCATTTGTGGCGAACCTAGCTTCACCAGGAGCGTGGCAATCATATGAGTACCATAAAAACCTATTTTTCACTTTGACACGCTTGGACACGCTCGTGAGGAGCGGGTGCGTCCGGGTGGTGGCTCAAACGCTTTGGGCCACCTAGTAGGTTCCATTGGCTACCATTAGAGCCATTTGTGGCGAACCTAGCTTCACCAGGAGCGTGGCAATCATATGAGTACCATAAAAACCTATTTTTCACTTTGACACGCTTGGACACGCTCGTGAGGAGCGGGTGCGTCCGGGTGGTGGCTCAAACGCTTTGGGCCACCTAGTAGGTTCCATTGGCTACCATTAGAGCCATTTGTGGCGAACCTAGCTTCACCAGGAGCGTGGCAATCATATGAGTACCATAAAAACCTATTTTTCACTTTGACACGCTTGGACACGCTCGTGAGGAGCGGGTGCGTCCGGGTGGTGGCTCAAACGCTTTGGGCCACCTAGTAGGTTCCATTGGCTACCATTAGAGCCATTTGTGGCGAACCTAGCTTCACCAGGAGCGTGGCAATCATATGAGTACCATAAAAACCTATTTTTCACTTTGACACGCTTGGACACGCTCGTGAGGAGCGGGTGCGTCCGGGTGGTGGCTCAAACGCTTTGGGCCACCTAGTAGGTTCCATTGGCTACCATTAGAGCCATTTGTGGCGAACCTAGCTTCACCAGGAGCGTGGCAATCATATGAGTACCATAAAAACCTATTTTTCACTTTGACACGCTTGGACACGCTCGTGAGGAGCGGGTGTGTCCGGGTGGTGGCTCAAACGCTTTGGGCCACCTAGTAGGTTCCATTGGCTACCATTAGAGCCATTTGTGGCGAACCTAGCTTCACCAGGAGCGTGGCAATCATATGAGTACCATAAAAACCTATTTTTCACTTTGACACGCTTGGACACGCTCGTGAGGAGCGGGTGCGTCCGGGTGGTGGCTCAAACGCTTTGGGCCACCTAGTAGGTTCCATTGGCTACCATTAGAGCCATTTGTGGCGAACCTAGCTTCACCAGGAGCGTGGCAATCATATGAGTACCATAAAAACCTATTTTTCACTTTGACACGCTTGGACACGCTCGTGAGGAGCGGGTGCGTCCGGGTGGTGGCTCAAACGCTTTGGGCCACCTAGTAGGTTCCATTGGCTACCATTAGAGCCATTTGTGGCGAACCTAGCTTCACCAGGAGCGTGGCAATCATATGAGTACCATAAAAACCTATTTTTCACTTTGACACGCTTGGACACGCTCGTGAGGAGCGGGTGTCCGGGTGGTGGCTCAAACGCTTTGGGCCACCTAGTAGGTTCCATTGGCTACCATTAGAGCCATTTGTGGCGAACCTAGCTTCACCAGGAGCGTGGCAATCATATGAGTACCATAAAAACCTATTTTTCACTTTGACACGCTTGGACACGCTCGTGAGGAGCGGGTGCGTCCGGGTGGTGGCTCAAACGCTTTGGGCCACCTAGTAGGTTCCATTGGCTACCATTAGAGCCATTTGTGGCGAACCTAGCTTCACCAGGAGCGTGGCAATCATATGAGTACCATAAAAACCTATTTTTCACTTTGACACGCTTGGACACGCTCGTGAGGAGCGGGTGCGTCCGGGTGGTGGCTCAAACGCTTTGGGCCACCTAGTAGGTTCCATTGGCTACCATTAGAGCCATTTGTGGCGAACCTAGCTTCACCAGGAGCGTGGCAATCATATGAGTACCATAAAAACCTATTTTTCACTTTGACACGCTTGGACACGCTCGTGAGGAGCGGGTGCGTCCGGGTGGTGGCTCAAACGCTTTGGGCCACCTAGTAGGTTCCATTGGCTACCATTAGAGCCATTTGTGGCGAACCTAGCTTCACCAGGAGCGTGTCAATCTTATGAGTACCATAAAAACCTATTTTTCACTTTGACACGCTTGGACACGCTCGTGAGGAGCGGGTGTCCGGGTGGTGGCTCAAACGCTTTGGGCCACCTAGTAGGTTCCATTGGCTACCATTAGAGCCATTTGTGGCGAACCTAGCTTCACCAGGAGCGTGGCAATCATATGAGTACCATAAAAACCTATTTTTCACTTTGACACGCTTGGACACGCTCGTGAGGAGCGGGTGCGTCCGGGTGGTGGCTCAAACGCTTTGGGCCACCTAGTAGGTTCCATTGGCTACCATTAGAGCCATTTGTGGCGAACCTAGCTTCACCAGGAGCGTGGCAATCATATGAGTACCATAAAAACCTATTTTTCACTTTGACACGCTTGGACACGCTCGTGAGGAGCGGGTGCGTCCGGGTGGTGGCTCAAACGCTTTGGGCCACCTAGTAGGTTCCATTGGCTACCATTAGAGCCATTTGTGGCGAACCTAGCTTCACCAGGAGCGTGGCAATCATATGAGTACCATAAAAACCTATTTTTCACTTTGACACGCTTGGACACGCTCGTGAGGAGCGGGTGTGTCCGGGTGGTGGCTCAAACGCTTTGGGCCACCTAGTAGGTTCCATTGGCTACCATTAGAGCCATTTGTGGCGAACCTAGCTTCACCAGGAGCGTGGCAATCATATGAGTACCATAAAAACCTATTTTTCACTTTGACACGCTTGGACACGCTCGTGAGGAGCGGGTGCGTCCGGGTGGTGGCTCAAACGCTTTGGGCCACCTAGTAGGTTCCATTGGCTACCATTAGAGCCATTTGTGGCGAACCTAGCTTCACCAGGAGCGTGGCAATCATATGAGTACCATAAAAACCTATTTTTCACTTTGACACGCTTGGACACGCTCGTGAGGAGCGGGTGCGTCCGGGTGGTGGCTCAAACGCTTTGGGCCACCTAGTAGGTTCCATTGGCTACCATTAGAGCCATTTGTGGCGAACCTAGCTTCACCAGGAGCGTGGCAATCATATGAGTACCATAAAAACCTATTTTTCACTTTGACACGCTTGGACACGCTCGTGAGGAGCGGGTGCGTCCGGGTGGTGGCTCAAACGCTTTGGGCCACCTAGTAGGTTCCATTGGCTACCATTAGAGCCATTTGTGGCGAACCTAGCTTCACCAGGAGCGTGGCAATCATATGAGTACCATAAAAACCTATTTTTCACTTTGACACGCTTGGACACGCTCGTGAGGAGCGGGTGCGTCCGGGTGGTGGCTCAAACGCTTTGGGCCACCTAGTAGGTTCCATTGGCTACCATTAGAGCCATTTGTGGCGAACCTAGCTTCACCAGGAGCGTGGCAATCATATGAGTACCATAAAAACCTATTTTTCACTTTGACACGCTTGGACACGCTCGTGAGGAGCGGGTGCGTCCGGGTGGTGGCTCAAACGCTTTGGGCCACCTAGTAGGTTCCATTGGCTACCATTAGAGCCATTTGTGGCGAACCTAGCTTCACCAGGAGCGTGGCAATCATATGAGTACCATAAAAACCTATTTTTCACTTTGACACGCTTGGACACGCTCGTGAGGAGCGGGTGCGTCCGGGTGGTGGCTCAAACGCTTTGGGCCACCTAGTAGGTTCCATTGGCTACCATTAGAGCCATTTGTGGCGAACCTAGCTTCACCAGGAGCGTGGCAATCATATGAGTACCATAAAAACCTATTTTTCACTTTGACACGCTTGGACACGCTCGTGAGGAGCGGGTGTGTCCGGGTGGTGGCTCAAACGCTTTGGGCCACCTAGTAGGTTCCATTGGCTACCATTAGAGCCATTTGTGGCGAACCTAGCTTCACCAGGAGCGTGGCAATCATATGAGTACCATAAAAACCTATTTTTCACTTTGACACGCTTGGACACGCTCGTGAGGAGCGGGTGCGTCCGGGTGGTGGCTCAAACGCTTTGGGCCACCTAGTAGGTTCCATTGGCTACCATTAGAGCCATTTGTGGCGAACCTAGCTTCACCAGGAGCGTGGCAATCATATGAGTACCATAAAAACCTATTTTTCACTTTGACACGCTTGGACACGCTCGTGAGGAGCGGGTGCGTCCGGGTGGTGGCTCAAACGCTTTGGGCCACCTAGTAGGTTCCATTGGCTACCATTAGAGCCATTTGTGGCGAACCTAGCTTCACCAGGAGCGTGGCAATCATATGAGTACCATAAAAACCTATTTTTCACTTTGACACGCTTGGACACGCTCGTGAGGAGCGGGTGCGTCCGGGTGGTGGCTCAAACGCTTTGGGCCACCTAGTAGGTTCCATTGGCTACCATTAGAGCCATTTGTGGCGAACCTAGCTTCACCAGGAGCGTGGCAATCATATGAGTACCATAAAAACCTATTTTTCACTTTGACACGCTTGGACACGCTCGTGAGGAGCGGGTGCGTCCGGGTGGTGGCTCAAACGCTTTGGGCCACCTAGTAGGTTCCATTGGCTACCATTAGAGCCATTTGTGGCGAACCTAGCTTCACCAGGAGCGTGGCAATCATATGAGTACCATAAAAACCTATTTTTCACTTTGACACGCTTGGACACGCTCGTGAGGAGCGGGTGCGTCCGGGTGGTGGCTCAAACGCTTTGGGCCACCTAGTAGGTTCCATTGGCTACCATTAGAGCCATTTGTGGCGAACCTAGCTTCACCAGGAGCGTGGCAATCATATGAGTACCATAAAAACCTATTTTTCACTTTGACACGCTTGGACACGCTCGTGAGGAGCGGGTGCGTCCGGGTGGTGGCTCAAACGCTTTGGGCCACCTAGTAGGTTCCATTGGCTACCATTAGAGCCATTTGTGGCGAACCTAGCTTCACCAGGAGCGTGGCAATCATATGAGTACCATAAAAACCTATTTTTCACTTTGACACGCTTGGACACGCTCGTGAGGAGCGGGTGCGTCCGGGTGGTGGCTCAAACGCTTTGGGCCACCTAGTAGGTTCCATTGGCTACCATTAGAGCCATTTGTGGCGAACCTAGCTTCACCAGGAGCGTGGCAATCATATGAGTACCAGTAAAACCTATTTTTCACTTTGACACGCTTGGACACGCTCGTGAGGAGCGGGTGCGTCCGGGTGGTGGCTCAAACGCTTTGGGCCACCTAGTAGGTTCCATTGGCTACCATTAGAGCCATTTGTGGCGAACCTAGCTTCACCAGGAGCGTGGCAATCATATGAGTACCATAAAAACCTATTTTTCACTTTGACACGCTTGGACACGCTCGTGAGGAGCGGGTGCGTCCGGGTGGTGGCTCAAACGCTTTGGGCCACCTAGTAGGTTCCATTGGCTACCATTAGAGCCATTTGTGGCGAACCTAGCTTCACCAGGAGCGTGGCAATCATATGAGTACCATAAAAACCTATTTTTCACTTTGACACGCTTGGACACGCTCGTGAGGAGCGGGTGCGTCCGGGTGGTGGCTCAAACGCTTTGGGCCACCTAGTAGGTTCCATTGGCTACCATTAGAGCCATTTGTGGCGAACCTAGCTTCACCAGGAGCGTGGCAATCATATGAGTACCATAAAAACCTATTTTTCACTTTGACACGCTTGGACACGCTCGTGAGGAGCGGGTGCGTCCGGGTGGTGGCTCAAACGCTTTGGGCCACCTAGTAGGTTCCATTGGCTACCATTAGAGCCATTTGTGGCGAACCTAGCTTCACCAGGAGCGTGGCAATCATATGAGTACCATAAAAACCTATTTTTCACTTTGACACGCTTGGACACGCTCGTGAGGAGCGGGTGCGTCCGGGTGGTGGCTCAAACGCTTTGGGCCACCTAGTAGGTTCCATTGGCTACCATTAGAGCCATTTGTGGCGAACCTAGCTTCACCAGGAGCGTGGCAATCATATGAGTACCATAAAAACCTATTTTTCACTTTGACACGCTTGGACACGCTCGTGAGGAGCGGGTGCGTCCGGGTGGTGGCTCAAACGCTTTGGGCCACCTAGTAGGTTCCATTGGCTACCATTAGAGCCATTTGTGGCGAACCTAGCTTCACCAGGAGCGTGGCAATCATATGAGTACCATAAAAACCTATTTTTCACTTTGACACGCTTGGACACGCTCGTGAGGAGCGGGTGCGTCCGGGTGGTGGCTCAAACGCTTTGGGCCACCTAGTAGGTTCCATTGGCTACCATTAGAGCCATTTGTGGCGAACCTAGCTTCACCAGGAGCGTGGCAATCATATGAGTACCATAAAAACCTATTTTTCACTTTGACACGCTTGGACACGCTCGTGAGGAGCGGGTGCGTCCGGGTGGTGGCTCAAACGCTTTGGGCCACCTAGTAGGTTCCATTGGCTACCATTAGAGCCATTTGTGGCGAACCTAGCTTCACCAGGAGCGTGGCAATCATATGAGTACCATAAAACCTATTTTTCACTTTGACACGCTTGGACACGCTCGTGAGGAGCGGGTGCGTCCGGGTGGTGGCTCAAACGCTTTGGGCCACCTAGTAGGTTCCATTGGCTACCATTAGAGCCATTTGTGGCGAACCTAGCTTCACCAGGAGCGTGGCAATCATATGAGTACCATAAAAACCTATTTTTCACTTTGACACGCTTGGACACGCTCGTGAGGAGCGGGTGCGTCCGGGTGGTGGCTCAAACGCTTTGGGCCACCTAGTAGGTTCCATTGGCTACCATTAGAGCCATTTGTGGCGAACCTAGCTTCACCAGGAGCGTGGCAATCATATGAGTACCATAAAAACCTATTTTTCACTTTGACACGCTTGGACACGCTCGTGAGGAGCGGGTGCGTCCGGGTGGTGGCTCAAACGCTTTGGGCCACCTAGTAGGTTCCATTGGCTACCATTAGAGCCATTTGTGGCGAACCTAGCTTCACCAGGAGCGTGGCAATCATATGAGTACCATAAAAACCTATTTTTCACTTTGACACGCTTGGACACGCTCGTGAGGAGCGGGTGCGTCCGGGTGGTGGCTCAAACGCTTTGGGCCACCTAGTAGGTTCCATTGGCTACCATTAGAGCCATTTGTGGCGAACCTAGCTTCACCAGGAGCGTGGCAATCATATGAGTACCATAAAACCTATTTTTCACTTTGACACGCTTGGACACGCTCGTGAGGAGCGGGTGCGTCCGGGTGGTGGCTCAAACGCTTTGGGCCACCTAGTAGGTTCCATTGGCTACCATTAGAGCCATTTGTGGCGAACCTAGCTTCACCAGGAGCGTGGCAATCATATGAGTACCATAAAAACCTATTTTTCACTTTGACACGCTTGGACACGCTCGTGAGGAGCGGGTGCGTCCGGGTGGTGGCTCAAACGCTTTGGGCCACCTAGTAGGTTCCATTGGCTACCATTAGAGCCATTTGTGGCGAACCTAGCTTCACCAGGAGCGTGGCAATCATATGAGTACCATAAAAACCTATTTTTCACTTTGACACGCTTGGACACGCTCGTGAGGAGCGGGTGCGTCCGGGTGGTGGCTCAAACGCTTTGGGCCACCTAGTAGGTTCCATTGGCTACCATTAGAGCCATTTGTGGCGAACCTAGCTTCACCAGGAGCGTGGCAATCATATGAGTACCATAAAAACCTATTTTTCACTTTGACACGCTTGGACACGCTCGTGAGGAGCGGGTGCGTCCGGGTGGTGGCTCAAACGCTTTGGGCCACCTAGTAGGTTCCATTGGCTACCATTAGAGCCATTTGTGGCGAACCTAGCTTCACCAGGAGCGTGGCAATCATATGAGTACCATAAAAACCTATTTTTCACTTTGACACGCTTGGACACGCTCGTGAGGAGCGGGTGCGTCCGGGTGGTGGCTCAAACGCTTTGGGCCACCTAGTAGGTTCCATTGGCTACCATTAGAGCCATTTGTGGCGAACCTAGCTTCACCAGGAGCGTGGCAATCATATGAGTACCATAAAAACCTATTTTTCACTTTGACACGCTTGGACACGCTCGTGAGGAGCGGGTGCGTCCGGGTGGTGGCTCAAACGCTTTGGGCCACCTAGTAGGTTCCATTGGCTACCATTAGAGCCATTTGTGGCGAACCTAGCTTCACCAGGAGCGTGGCAATCATATGAGTACCATAAAAACCTATTTTTCACTTTGACACGCTTGGACACGCTCGTGAGGAGCGGGTGCGTCCGGGTGGTGGCTCAAACGCTTTGGGCCACCTAGTAGGTTCCATTGGCTACCATTAGAGCCATTTGTGGCGAACCTAGCTTCACCAGGAGCGTGGCAATCATATGAGTACCATAAAAACCTATTTTTCACTTTGACACGCTTGGACACGCTCGTGAGGAGCGGGTGCGTCCGGGTGGTGGCTCAAACGCTTTGGGCCACCTAGTAGGTTCCATTGGCTACCATTAGAGCCATTTGTGGCGAACCTAGCTTCACCAGGAGCGTGGCAATCATATGAGTACCATAAAAACCTATTTTTCACTTTGACACGCTTGGACACGCTCGTGAGGAGCGGGTGCGTCCGGGTGGTGGCTCAAACGCTTTGGGCCACCTAGTAGGTTCCATTGGCTACCATTAGAGCCATTTGTGGCGAACCTAGCTTCACCAGGAGCGTGGCAATCATATGAGTACCATAAAAACCTATTTTTCACTTTGACACGCTTGGACACGCTCGTGAGGAGCGGGTGCGTCCGGGTGGTGGCTCAAACGCTTTGGGCCACCTAGTAGGTTCCATTGGCTACCATTAGAGCCATTTGTGGCGAACCTAGCTTCACCAGGAGCGTGGCAATCATATGAGTACCATAAAAACCTATTTTTCACTTTGACACGCTTGGACACGCTCGTGAGGAGCGGGTGCGTCCGGGTGGTGGCTCAAACGCTTTGGGCCACCTAGTAGGTTCCATTGGCTACCATTAGAGCCATTTGTGGCGAACCTAGCTTCACCAGGAGCGTGGCAATCATATGAGTACCATAAAAACCTATTTTTCACTTTGACACGCTTGGACACGCTCGTGAGGAGCGGGTGCGTCCGGGTGGTGGCTCAAACGCTTTGGGCCACCTAGTAGGTTCCATTGGCTACCATTAGAGCCATTTGTGGCGAACCTAGCTTCACCAGGAGCGTGGCAATCATATGAGTACCATAAAAACCTATTTTTCACTTTGACACGCTTGGACACGCTCGTGAGGAGCGGGTGCGTCCGGGTGGTGGCTCAAACGCTTTGGGCCACCTAGTAGGTTCCATTGGCTACCATTAGAGCCATTTGTGGCGAACCTAGCTTCACCAGGAGCGTGGCAATCATATGAGTACCATAAAAACCTATTTTTCACTTTGACACGCTTGGACACGCTCGTGAGGAGCGGGTGCGTCCGGGTGGTGGCTCAAACGCTTTGGGCCACCTAGTAGGTTCCATTGGCTACCATTAGAGCCATTTGTGGCGAACCTAGCTTCACCAGGAGCGTGGCAATCATATGAGTACCATAATATCCTATTTTTCACTTTGACACGCTTGGACACGCTCGTGAGGAGCGGGTGCGTCCGGGTGGTGGCTCAAACGCTTTGGGCCACCTAGTAGGTTCCATTGGCTACCATTAGAGCCATTTGTGGCGAACCTAGCTTCACCAGGAGCGTGGCAATCATATGAGTACCATAAAAACCTATTTTTCACTTTGACACGCTTGGACACGCTCGTGAGGAGCGGGTGCGTCCGGGTGGTGGCTCAAACGCTTTGGGCCACCTAGTAGGTTCCATTGGCTACCATTAGAGCCATTTGTGGCGAACCTAGCTTCACCAGGAGCGTGGCAATCATATGAGTACCATAAAAACCTATTTTTCACTTTGACACGCTTGGACACGCTCGTGAGGAGCGGGTGCGTCCGGGTGGTGGCTCAAACGCTTTGGGCCACCTAGTAGGTTCCATTGGCTACCATTAGAGCCATTTGTGGCGAACCTAGCTTCACCAGGAGCGTGGCAATCATATGAGTACCATAAAAACCTATTTTTCACTTTGACACGCTTGGACACGCTCGTGAGGAGCGGGTGCGTCCGGGTGGTGGCTCAAACGCTTTGGGCCACCTAGTAGGTTCCATTGGCTACCATTAGAGCCATTTGTGGCGAACCTAGCTTCACCAGGAGCGTGGCAATCATATGAGTACCATAAAAACCTATTTTTCACTTTGACACGCTTGGACACGCTCGTGAGGAGCGGGTGCGTCCGGGTGGTGGCTCAAACGCTTTGGGCCACCTAGTAGGTTCCATTGGCTACCATTAGAGCCATTTGTGGCGAACCTAGCTTCACCAGGAGCGTGGCAATCATATGAGTACCATAAAAACCTATTTTTCACTTTGACACGCTTGGACACGCTCGTGAGGAGCGGGTGCGTCCGGGTGGTGGCTCAAACGCTTTGGGCCACCTAGTAGGTTCCATTGGCTACCATTAGAGCCATTTGTGGCGAACCTAGCTTCACCAGGAGCGTGGCAATCATATGAGTACCATAAAAACCTATTTTTCACTTTGACACGCTTGGACACGCTCGTGAGGAGCGGGTGCGTCCGGGTGGTGGCTCAAACGCTTTGGGCCACCTAGTAGGTTCCATTGGCTACCATTAGAGCCATTTGTGGCGAACCTAGCTTCACCAGGAGCGTGGCAATCATATGAGTACCATAAAAACCTATTTTTCACTTTGACACGCTTGGACACGCTCGTGAGGAGCGGGTGCGTCCGGGTGGTGGCTCAAACGCTTTGGGCCACCTAGTAGGTTCCATTGGCTACCATTAGAGCCATTTGTGGCGAACCTAGCTTCACCAGGAGCGTGGCAATCATATGAGTACCATAAAAACCTATTTTTCACTTTGACACGCTTGGACACGCTCGTGAGGAGCGGGTGCGTCCGGGTGGTGGCTCAAACGCTTTGGGCCACCTAGTAGGTTCCATTGGCTACCATTAGAGCCATTTGTGGCGAACCTAGCTTCACCAGGAGCGTGGCAATCATATGAGTACCATAAAAACCTATTTTTCACTTTGACACGCTTGGACACGCTCGTGAGGAGCGGGTGCGTCCGGGTGGTGGCTCAAACGCTTTGGGCCACCTAGTAGGTTCCATTGGCTACCATTAGAGCCATTTGTGGCGAACCTAGCTTCACCAGGAGCGTGGCAATCATATGAGTACCATAAAACCTATTTTTCACTTTGACACGCTTGGACACGCTCGTGAGGAGCGGGTGCGTCCGGGTGGTGGCTCAAACGCTTTGGGCCACCTAGTAGGTTCCATTGGCTACCATTAGAGCCATTTGTGGCGAACCTAGCTTCACCAGGAGCGTGGCAATCATATGAGTACCATAAAAACCTATTTTTCACTTTGACACGCTTGGACACGCTCGTGAGGAGCGGGTGCGTCCGGGTGGTGGCTCAAACGCTTTGGGCCACCTAGTAGGTTCCATTGGCTACCATTAGAGCCATTTGTGGCGAACCTAGCTTCACCAGGAGCGTGGCAATCATATGAGTACCATAAAAACCTATTTTTCACTTTGACACGCTTGGACACGCTCGTGAGGAGCGGGTGCGTCCGGGTGGTGGCTCAAACGCTTTGGGCCACCTAGTAGGTTCCATTGGCTACCATTAGAGCCATTTGTGGCGAACCTAGCTTCACCAGGAGCGTGGCAATCATATGAGTACCATAAAAACCTATTTTTCACTTTGACACGCTTGGACACGCTCGTGAGGAGCGGGTGCGTCCGGGTGGTGGCTCAAACGCTTTGGGCCACCTAGTAGGTTCCATTGGCTACCATTAGAGCCATTTGTGGCGAACCTAGCTTCACCAGGAGCGTGGCAATCATATGAGTACCATAAAAACCTATTTTTCACTTTGACACGCTTGGACACGCTCGTGAGGAGCGGGTGCGTCCGGGTGGTGGCTCAAACGCTTTGGGCCACCTAGTAGGTTCCATTGGCTACCATTAGAGCCATTTGTGGCGAACCTAGCTTCACCAGGAGCGTGGCAATCATATGAGTACCATAAAAACCTATTTTTCACTTTGACACGCTTGGACACGCTCGTGAGGAGCGGGTGCGTCCGGGTGGTGGCTCAAACGCTTTGGGCCACCTAGTAGGTTCCATTGGCTACCATTAGAGCCATTTGTGGCGAACCTAGCTTCACCAGGAGCGTGGCAATCATATGAGTACCATAAAAACCTATTTTTCACTTTGACACGCTTGGACACGCTCGTGAGGAGCGGGTGCGTCCGGGTGGTGGCTCAAACGCTTTGGGCCACCTAGTAGGTTCCATTGGCTACCATTAGAGCCATTTGTGGCGAACCTAGCTTCACCAGGAGCGTGGCAATCATATGAGTACCATAAAAACCTATTTTTCACTTTGACACGCTTGGACACGCTCGTGAGGAGCGGGTGCGTCCGGGTGGTGGCTCAAACGCTTTGGGCCACCTAGTAGGTTCCATTGGCTACCATTAGAGCCATTTGTGGCGAACCTAGCTTCACCAGGAGCGTGGCAATCATATGAGTACCATAAAAACCTATTTTTCACTTTGACACGCTTGGACACGCTCGTGAGGAGCGGGTGCGTCCGGGTGGTGGCTCAAACGCTTTGGGCCACCTAGTAGGTTCCATTGGCTACCATTAGAGCCATTTGTGGCGAACCTAGCTTCACCAGGAGCGTGGCAATCATATGAGTACCATAAAAACCTATTTTTCACTTTGACACGCTTGGACACGCTCGTGAGGAGCGGGTGCGTCCGGGTGGTGGCTCAAACGCTTTGGGCCACCTAGTAGGTTCCATTGGCTACCATTAGAGCCATTTGTGGCGAACCTAGCTTCACCAGGAGCGTGGCAATCATATGAGTACCATAAAAACCTATTTTTCACTTTGACACGCTTGGACACGCTCGTGAGGAGCGGGTGCGTCCGGGTGGTGGCTCAAACGCTTTGGGCCACCTAGTAGGTTCCATTGGCTACCATTAGAGCCATTTGTGGCGAACCTAGCTTCACCAGGAGCGTGGCAATCATATGAGTACCATAAAAACCTATTTTTCACTTTGACACGCTTGGACACGCTCGTGAGGAGCGGGTGCGTCCGGGTGGTGGCTCAAACGCTTTGGGCCACCTAGTAGGTTCCATTGGCTACCATTAGAGCCATTTGTGGCGAACCTAGCTTCACCAGGAGCGTGGCAATCATATGAGTACCATAAAAACCTATTTTTCACTTTGACACGCTTGGACACGCTCGTGAGGAGCGGGTGCGTCCGGGTGGTGGCTCAAACGCTTTGGGCCACCTAGTAGGTTCCATTGGCTACCATTAGAGCCATTTGTGGCGAACCTAGCTTCACCAGGAGCGTGGCAATCATATGAGTACCATAAAAACCTATTTTTCACTTTGACACGCTTGGACACGCTCGTGAGGAGCGGGTGCGTCCGGGTGGTGGCTCAAACGCTTTGGGCCACCTAGTAGGTTCCATTGGCTACCATTAGAGCCATTTGTGGCGAACCTAGCTTCACCAGGAGCGTGGCAATCATATGAGTACCATAAAAACCTATTTTTCACTTTGACACGCTTGGACACGCTCGTGAGGAGCGGGTGCGTCCGGGTGGTGGCTCAAACGCTTTGGGCCACCTAGTAGGTTCCATTGGCTACCATTAGAGCCATTTGTGGCGAACCTAGCTTCACCAGGAGCGTGGCAATCATATGAGTACCATAAAAACCTATTTTTCACTTTGACACGCTTGGACACGCTCGTGAGGAGCGGGTGCGTCCGGGTGGTGGCTCAAACGCTTTGGGCCACCTAGTAGGTTCCATTGGCTACCATTAGAGCCATTTGTGGCGAACCTAGCTTCACCAGGAGCGTGGCAATCATATGAGTACCATAAAAACCTATTTTTCACTTTGACACGCTTGGACACGCTCGTGAGGAGCGGGTGCGTCCGGGTGGTGGCTCAAACGCTTTGGGCCACCTAGTAGGTTCCATTGGCTACCATTAGAGCCATTTGTGGCGAACCTAGCTTCACCAGGAGCGTGGCAATCATATGAGTACCATAAAAACCTATTTTTCACTTTGACACGCTTGGACACGCTCGTGAGGAGCGGGTGCGTCCGGGTGGTGGCTCAAACGCTTTGGGCCACCTAGTAGGTTCCATTGGCTACCATTAGAGCCATTTGTGGCGAACCTAGCTTCACCAGGAGCGTGGCAATCATATGAGTACCATAAAAACCTATTTTTCACTTTGACACGCTTGGACACGCTCGTGAGGAGCGGGTGCGTCCGGGTGGTGGCTCAAACGCTTTGGGCCACCTAGTAGGTTCCATTGGCTACCATTAGAGCCATTTGTGGCGAACCTAGCTTCACCAGGAGCGTGGCAATCATATGAGTACCATAAAAACCTATTTTTCACTTTGACACGCTTGGACACGCTCGTGAGGAGCGGGTGCGTCCGGGTGGTGGCTCAAACGCTTTGGGCCACCTAGTAGGTTCCATTGGCTACCATTAGAGCCATTTGTGGCGAACCTAGCTTCACCAGGAGCGTGGCAATCATATGAGTACCATAAAAACCTATTTTTCACTTTGACACGCTTGGACACGCTCGTGAGGAGCGGGTGCGTCCGGGTGGTGGCTCAAACGCTTTGGGCCACCTAGTAGGTTCCATTGGCTACCATTAGAGCCATTTGTGGCGAACCTAGCTTCACCAGGAGCGTGGCAATCATATGAGTACCATAAAAACCTATTTTTCACTTTGACACGCTTGGACACGCTCGTGAGGAGCGGGTGTGTCCGGGTGGTGGCTCAAACGCTTTGGGCCACCTAGTAGGTTCCATTGGCTACCATTAGAGCCATTTGTGGCGAACCTAGCTTCACCAGGAGCGTGGCAATCATATGAGTACCATAAAAACCTATTTTTCACTTTGACACGCTTGGACACGCTCGTGAGGAGCGGGTGCGTCCGGGTGGTGGCTCAAACGCTTTGGGCCACCTAGTAGGTTCCATTGGCTACCATTAGAGCCATTTGTGGCGAACCTAGCTTCACCAGGAGCGTGGCAATCATATGAGTACCATAAAACCTATTTTTCACTTTGACACGCTTGGACACGCTCGTGAGGAGCGGGTGCGTCCGGGTGGTGGCTCAAACGCTTTGGGCCACCTAGTAGGTTCCATTGGCTACCATTAGAGCCATTTGTGGCGAACCTAGCTTCACCAGGAGCGTGGCAATCATATGAGTACCATAAAAACCTATTTTTCACTTTGACACGCTTGGACACGCTCGTGAGGAGCGGGTGCGTCCGGGTGGTGGCTCAAACGCTTTGGGCCACCTAGTAGGTTCCATTGGCTACCATTAGAGCCATTTGTGGCGAACCTAGCTTCACCAGGAGCGTGGCAATCATATGAGTACCATAAAAACCTATTTTTCACTTTGACACGCTTGGACACGCTCGTGAGGAGCGGGTGCGTCCGGGTGGTGGCTCAAACGCTTTGGGCCACCTAGTAGGTTCCATTGGCTACCATTAGAGCCATTTGTGGCGAACCTAGCTTCACCAGGAGCGTGGCAATCATATGAGTACCATAAAAACCTATTTTTCACTTTGACACGCTTGGACACGCTCGTGAGGAGCGGGTGCGTCCGGGTGGTGGCTCAAACGCTTTGGGCCACCTAGTAGGTTCCATTGGCTACCATTAGAGCCATTTGTGGCGAACCTAGCTTCACCAGGAGCGTGGCAATCATATGAGTACCATAAAAACCTATTTTTCACTTTGACACGCTTGGACACGCTCGTGAGGAGCGGGTGCGTCCGGGTGGTGGCTCAAACGCTTTGGGCCACCTAGTAGGTTCCATTGGCTACCATTAGAGCCATTTGTGGCGAACCTAGCTTCACCAGGAGCGTGGCAATCATATGAGTACCATAAAAACCTATTTTTCACTTTGACACGCTTGGACACGCTCGTGAGGAGCGGGTGCGTCCGGGTGGTGGCTCAAACGCTTTGGGCCACCTAGTAGGTTCCATTGGCTACCATTAGAGCCATTTGTGGCGAACCTAGCTTCACCAGGAGCGTGGCAATCATATGAGTACCATAAAAACCTATTTTTCACTTTGACACGCTTGGACACGCTCGTGAGGAGCGGGTGCGTCCGGGTGGTGGCTCAAACGCTTTGGGCCACCTAGTAGGTTCCATTGGCTACCATTAGAGCCATTTGTGGCGAACCTAGCTTCACCAGGAGCGTGGCAATCATATGAGTACCATAAAAACCTATTTTTCACTTTGACACGCTTGGACACGCTCGTGAGGAGCGGGTGCGTCCGGGTGGTGGCTCAAACGCTTTGGGCCACCTAGTAGGTTCCATTGGCTACCATTAGAGCCATTTGTGGCGAACCTAGCTTCACCAGGAGCGTGGCAATCATATGAGTACCATAAAAACCTATTTTTCACTTTGACACGCTTGGACACGCTCGTGAGGAGCGGGTGCGTCCGGGTGGTGGCTCAAACGCTTTGGGCCACCTAGTAGGTTCCATTGGCTACCATTAGAGCCATTTGTGGCGAACCTAGCTTCACCAGGAGCGTGGCAATCATATGAGTACCATAAAAACCTATTTTTCACTTTGACACGCTTGGACACGCTCGTGAGGAGCGGGTGCGTCCGGGTGGTGGCTCAAACGCTTTGGGCCACCTAGTAGGTTCCATTGGCTACCATTAGAGCCATTTGTGGCGAACCTAGCTTCACCAGGAGCGTGGCAATCATATGAGTACCATAAAAACCTATTTTTCACTTTGACACGCTTGGACACGCTCGTGAGGAGCGGGTGCGTCCGGGTGGTGGCTCAAACGCTTTGGGCCACCTAGTAGGTTCCATTGGCTACCATTAGAGCCATTTGTGGCGAACCTAGCTTCACCAGGAGCGTGGCAATCATATGAGTACCATAAAAACCTATTTTTCACTTTGACACGCTTGGACACGCTCGTGAGGAGCGGGTGCGTCCGGGTGGTGGCTCAAACGCTTTGGGCCACCTAGTAGGTTCCATTGGCTACCATTAGAGCCATTTGTGGCGAACCTAGCTTCACCAGGAGCGTGGCAATCATATGAGTACCATAAAAACCTATTTTTCACTTTGACACGCTTGGACACGCTCGTGAGGAGCGGGTGCGTCCGGGTGGTGGCTCAAACGCTTTGGGCCACCTAGTAGGTTCCATTGGCTACCATTAGAGCCATTTGTGGCGAACCTAGCTTCACCAGGAGCGTGGCAATCATATGAGTACCATAAAAACCTATTTTTCACTTTGACACGCTTGGACACGCTCGTGAGGAGCGGGTGTGTCCGGGTGGTGGCTCAAACGCTTTGGGCCACCTAGTAGGTTCCATTGGCTACCATTAGAGCCATTTGTGGCGAACCTAGCTTCACCAGGAGCGTGGCAATCATATGAGTACCATAAAAACCTATTTTTCACTTTGACACGCTTGGACACGCTCGTGAGGAGCGGGTGCGTCCGGGTGGTGGCTCAAACGCTTTGGGCCACCTAGTAGGTTCCATTGGCTACCATTAGAGCCATTTGTGGCGAACCTAGCTTCACCAGGAGCGTGGCAATCATATGAGTACCATAAAAACCTATTTTTCACTTTGACACGCTTGGACACGCTCGTGAGGAGCGGGTGCGTCCGGGTGGTGGCTCAAACGCTTTGGGCCACCTAGTAGGTTCCATTGGCTACCATTAGAGCCATTTGTGGCGAACCTAGCTTCACCAGGAGCGTGGCAATCATATGAGTACCATAAAAACCTATTTTTCACTTTGACACGCTTGGACACGCTCGTGAGGAGCGGGTGCGTCCGGGTGGTGGCTCAAACGCTTTGGGCCACCTAGTAGGTTCCATTGGCTACCATTAGAGCCATTTGTGGCGAACCTAGCTTCACCAGGAGCGTGGCAATCATATGAGTACCATAAAAACCTATTTTTCACTTTGACACGCTTGGACACGCTCGTGAGGAGCGGGTGCGTCCGGGTGGTGGCTCAAACGCTTTGGGCCACCTAGTAGGTTCCATTGGCTACCATTAGAGCCATTTGTGGCGAACCTAGCTTCACCAGGAGCGTGGCAATCATATGAGTACCATAAAAACCTATTTTTCACTTTGACACGCTTGGACACGCTCGTGAGGAGCGGGTGCGTCCGGGTGGTGGCTCAAACGCTTTGGGCCACCTAGTAGGTTCCATTGGCTACCATTAGAGCCATTTGTGGCGAACCTAGCTTCACCAGGAGCGTGGCAATCATATGAGTACCATAAAAACCTATTTTTCACTTTGACACGCTTGGACACGCTCGTGAGGAGCGGGTGCGTCCGGGTGGTGGCTCAAACGCTTTGGGCCACCTAGTAGGTTCCATTGGCTACCATTAGAGCCATTTGTGGCGAACCTAGCTTCACCAGGAGCGTGGCAATCATATGAGTACCATAAAAACCTATTTTTCACTTTGACACGCTTGGACACGCTCGTGAGGAGCGGGTGCGTCCGGGTGGTGGCTCAAACGCTTTGGGCCACCTAGTAGGTTCCATTGGCTACCATTAGAGCCATTTGTGGCGAACCTAGCTTCACCAGGAGCGTGGCAATCATATGAGTACCATAAAAACCTATTTTTCACTTTGACACGCTTGGACACGCTCGTGAGGAGCGGGTGCGTCCGGGTGGTGGCTCAAACGCTTTGGGCCACCTAGTAGGTTCCATTGGCTACCATTAGAGCCATTTGTGGCGAACCTAGCTTCACCAGGAGCGTGGCAATCATATGAGTACCATAAAAACCTATTTTTCACTTTGACACGCTTGGACACGCTCGTGAGGAGCGGGTGCGTCCGGGTGGTGGCTCAAACGCTTTGGGCCACCTAGTAGGTTCCATTGGCTACCATTAGAGCCATTTGTGGCGAACCTAGCTTCACCAGGAGCGTGGCAATCATATGAGTACCATAAAAACCTATTTTTCACTTTGACACGCTTGGACACGCTCGTGAGGAGCGGGTGCGTCCGGGTGGTGGCTCAAACGCTTTGGGCCACCTAGTAGGTTCCATTGGCTACCATTAGAGCCATTTGTGGCGAACCTAGCTTCACCAGGAGCGTGGCAATCATATGAGTACCATAAAAACCTATTTTTCACTTTGACACGCTTGGACACGCTCGTGAGGAGCGGGTGTGTCCGGGTGGTGGCTCAAACGCTTTGGGCCACCTAGTAGGTTCCATTGGCTACCATTAGAGCCATTTGTGGCGAACCTAGCTTCACCAGGAGCGTGGCAATCATATGAGTACCATAAAAACCTATTTTTCACTTTGACACGCTTGGACACGCTCGTGAGGAGCGGGTGCGTCCGGGTGGTGGCTCAAACGCTTTGGGCCACCTAGTAGGTTCCATTGGCTACCATTAGAGCCATTTGTGGCGAACCTAGCTTCACCAGGAGCGTGGCAATCATATGAGTACCATAAAACCCTATTTTTCACTTTGACACGCTTGGACACGCTCGTGAGGAGCGGGTGCGTCCGGGTGGTGGCTCAAACGCTTTGGGCCACCTAGTAGGTTCCATTGGCTACCATTAGAGCCATTTGTGGCGAACCTAGCTTCACCAGGAGCGTGGCAATCATATGAGTACCATAAAAACCTATTTTTCACTTTGACACGCTTGGACACGCTCGTGAGGAGCGGGTGCGTCCGGGTGGTGGCTCAAACGCTTTGGGCCACCTAGTAGGTTCCATTGGCTACCATTAGAGCCATTTGTGGCGAACCTAGCTTCACCAGGAGCGTGGCAATCATATGAGTACCATAAAAACCTATTTTTCACTTTGACACGCTTGGACACGCTCGTGAGGAGCGGGTGCGTCCGGGTGGTGGCTCAAACGCTTTGGGCCACCTAGTAGGTTCCATTGGCTACCATTAGAGCCATTTGTGGCGAACCTAGCTTCACCAGGAGCGTGGCAATCATATGAGTACCATAAAAACCTATTTTTCACTTTGACACGCTTGGACACGCTCGTGAGGAGCGGGTGCGTCCGGGTGGTGGCTCAAACGCTTTGGGCCACCTAGTAGGTTCCATTGGCTACCATTAGAGCCATTTGTGGCGAACCTAGCTTCACCAGGAGCGTGGCAATCATATGAGTACCATAAAAACCTATTTTTCACTTTGACACGCTTGGACACGCTCGTGAGGAGCGGGTGCGTCCGGGTGGTGGCTCAAACGCTTTGGGCCACCTAGTAGGTTCCATTGGCTACCATTAGAGCCATTTGTGGCGAACCTAGCTTCACCAGGAGCGTGGCAATCATATGAGTACCATAAAAACCTATTTTTCACTTTGACACGCTTGGACACGCTCGTGAGGAGCGGGTGCGTCCGGGTGGTGGCTCAAACGCTTTGGGCCACCTAGTAGGTTCCATTGGCTACCATTAGAGCCATTTGTGGCGAACCTAGCTTCACCAGGAGCGTGGCAATCATATGAGTACCATAAAAACCTATTTTTCACTTTGACACGCTTGGACACGCTCGTGAGGAGCGGGTGCGTCCGGGTGGTGGCTCAAACGCTTTGGGCCACCTAGTAGGTTCCATTGGCTACCATTAGAGCCATTTGTGGCGAACCTAGCTTCACCAGGAGCGTGGCAATCATATGAGTACCATAAAAACCTATTTTTCACTTTGACACGCTTGGACACGCTCGTGAGGAGCGGGTGCGTCCGGGTGGTGGCTCAAACGCTTTGGGCCACCTAGTAGGTTCCATTGGCTACCATTAGAGCCATTTGTGGCGAACCTAGCTTCACCAGGAGCGTGGCAATCATATGAGTACCATAAAAACCTATTTTTCACTTTGACACGCTTGGACACGCTCGTGAGGAGCGGGTGCGTCCGGGTGGTGGCTCAAACGCTTTGGGCCACCTAGTAGGTTCCATTGGCTACCATTAGAGCCATTTGTGGCGAACCTAGCTTCACCAGGAGCGTGACAATCATATGAGTACCATAAAAACCTATTTTTCACTTTGACACGCTTGGACACGCTCGTGAGGAGCGGGTGCGTCCGGGTGGTGGCTCAAACGCTTTGGGCCACCTAGTAGGTTCCATTGGCTACCATTAGAGCCATTTGTGGCGAACCTAGCTTCACCAGGAGCGTGGCAATCATATGAGTACCATAAAAACCTATTTTTCACTTTGACACGCTTGGACACGCTCGTGAGGAGCGGGTGCGTCCGGGTGGTGGCTCAAACGCTTTGGGCCACCTAGTAGGTTCCATTGGCTACCATTAGAGCCATTTGTGGCGAACCTAGCTTCACCAGGAGCGTGACAATCATATGAGTACCATAAAAACCTATTTTTCACTTTGACACGCTTGGACACGCTCGTGAGGAGCGGGTGCGTCCGGGTGGTGGCTCAAACGCTTTGGGCCACCTAGTAGGTTCCATTGGCTACCATTAGAGCCATTTGTGGCGAACCTAGCTTCACCAGGAGCGTGACAATCATATGAGTACCATAAAAACCTATTTTTCACTTTGACACGCTTGGACACGCTCGTGAGGAGCGGGTGCGTCCGGGTGGTGGCTCAAACGCTTTGGGCCACCTAGTAGGTTCCATTGGCTACCATTAGAGCCATTTGTGGCGAACCTAGCTTCACCAGGAGCGTGGCAATCATATGAGTACCATAAAAACCTATTTTTCACTTTGACACGCTTGGACACGCTCGTGAGGAGCGGGTGCGTCCGGGTGGTGGCTCAAACGCTTTGGGCCACCTAGTAGGTTCCATTGGCTACCATTAGAGCCATTTGTGGCGAACCTAGCTTCACCAGGAGCGTGACAATCATATGAGTACCATAAAACCTATTTTTCACTTTGACACGCTTGGACACGCTCGTGAGGAGCGGGTGCGTCCGGGTGGTGGCTCAAACGCTTTGGGCCACCTAGTAGGTTCCATTGGCTACCATTAGAGCCATTTGTGGCGAACCTAGCTTCACCAGGAGCGTGGCAATCATATGAGTACCATAAAAACCTATTTTTCACTTTGACACGCTTGGACACGCTCGTGAGGAGCGGGTGCGTCCGGGTGGTGGCTCAAACGCTTTGGGCCACCTAGTAGGTTCCATTGGCTACCATTAGAGCCATTTGTGGCGAACCTAGCTTCACCAGGAGCGTGACAATCATATGAGTACCATAAAAACCTATTTTTCACTTTGACACGCTTGGACACGCTCGTGAGGAGCGGGTGCGTCCGGGTGGTGGCTCAAACGCTTTGGGCCACCTAGTAGGTTCCATTGGCTACCATTAGAGCCATTTGTGGCGAACCTAGCTTCACCAGGAGCGTGACAATCATATGAGTACCATAAAAACCTATTTTTCACTTTGACACGCTTGGACACGCTCGTGAGGAGCGGGTGCGTCCGGGTGGTGGCTCAAACGCTTTGGGCCACCTAGTAGGTTCCATTGGCTACCATTAGAGCCATTTGTGGCGAACCTAGCTTCACCAGGAGCGTGACAATCATATGAGTACCATAAAAACCTATTTTTCACTTTGACACGCTTGGACACGCTCGTGAGGAGCGGGTGCTTCCGGGTGGTGGCTCAAACGCTTTGGGCCACCTAGTAGGTTCCATTGGCTACCATTAGAGCCATTTGTGGCGAACCTAGCTTCACCAGGAGCGTGACAATCATATGAGTACCATAAAAACCTATTTTTCACTTTGACACGCTTGGACACGCTCGTGAGGAGCGGGTGCGTCCGGGTGGTGGCTCAAACGCTTTGGGCCACCTAGTAGGTTCCATTAGCTACCATTAGAGCCATTTGTGGCGAACCTAGCTTCACCAGGAGCGTGACAATCATATGAGTACCATAAAAACCTATTTTTCACTTTGACACGCTTGGACACGCTCGTGAGGAGCGGGTGCGTCCGGGTGGTGGCTCAAACGCTTTGGGCCACCTAGTAGGTTCCATTGGCTACCATTAGAGCCATTTGTGGCGAACCTAGCTTCACCAATTACTACTCTTCTGCAGTCCTTCTATAAAAACCTCCCCTTTACCCCCACCCACCTACTGTAGAGTTATTTTTATTGTTAATGTTTATTTTTGTTTGTTAGTATTATAGTTGTTTACTTACCTGTTCGTCC
>JAMOBL010000030.1:0-36354 GCA_031772095.1 Zeugodacus tau
ATAAACTCGTGCTTGAACGAAGAAAAGCCAAAAAAAAAGTAAAAATTGGAATTTGGGCTGACATTTTACCAAAAAATAAAAATTTCGGTCAAATTGGTTTCACATTTTGTTTTTTTTTTTTTAAATAGTTGTAATTGAAAAAAAAATCCTTCCATAAAATCGTCCAAACACGAGTAAATTGAATCTTCTTCTTCTTCTTGACTGGCGTAGACACCGCTTACGCGGTTATAGCCGAGTCCAAAACAGCGAGCCACGTATCCCTCCTTCTGGCAGTTTGCCGCCAATTGGTTATATCAAGCGAAGCCAAGTCCTTCTCCACCTGGTCATCGGAGTGGAGGTCTCCCTCTTTCTCGGCTTCCACCAGCGGGTACTGCATCGAATTTTGGGGTCTCTGATCCGAGTCTGTTTCTTCCTATTCATTGGGGGGTGTTTTTATGTGGTGGGTCCCAAACCCTACGCACAACCGCATAAGCGGGTTTCGCCTTCTCACTTTAGCTCGCCTCCAAACGGATGTCTGTTGGCTACCCAGAGGATACTTGGTCTAAATTGAATACCTGTACAAAATTTCATCAAGATCGGTTTACAAGTTTTCGAGAGCATTTGACAACCGATTTTGAAAACACGGTTCCGAGAAAAACGCGTTTAAAGTTTTGAGTAACAATAATACCTGACTTGGAGCGAACTCTGACTCTGTACCTCCGAAACTATTCGGATCGACTTGAAAATTTAGGATAATATTCCAGAGATGTTGTAGAAATTCATAAGCAAAAAAATCGATTTTTTAACCCACGAAACCCGTGTAACCCCTAAATTTGATTTTATTAAAATAACATAAAATTTTTCATGTATCAAACTGTTTATGAGATATATGGGGGCTAGAAGACGTATTGACAAGATTTTGCCCATTTTCGGCACACTATTATAATTATCCTCTGACTTTATTTAGAATATCTGAGAGTTTTGCCAACATTTTCGGTAAAAATTCGTCATAAGTAATGAAGCACCTCATACTCGGTATCTGGGGCTTTGAAAATTTATAGTCAGATTTTTAGACGGGTGATGCCACACTAGAAATGCAGTATTTGTGCAAAGTTCTGTTTCGAGATTTCCTAGCGCTTAATTTATAGAACCAGATGGACTTCAAAAATGTGGTATAAGCAAAGTAGGCGTGGTTGTAAACCGATTTCAAACTATACTGATGGGATAACAAAAAATTGTTATGGATCGAATTTCATTGAAATTGGTCGAGTAGTTCATGCGTATGATTTTTGATCCATAAGTGGGCGACTCCACGCCCATTTTCCATTAAAAAAAATTGTGTTAAATTTGGTGTTTTCATAATCGATTTTAGTTAGTGAGTTAACGCACTTTTAGTAGTTTTCTGCATAATCTTTGTATGAGGGGTGGGTGTGGTTCTGAACCGATATCACCCATTTTCGTGGAGTTTAGTGGGACCATAAAAGTAACTGCGTACGTGTATGACTGACCTATATAATTAAAGAGGGTGTGATTATAAACAGGTTAGACTACTGTAATTAGTTATATACCCTCTCTCTTGTAATTAACGTAATAATTTTCCAGTTTCTTCACATATATAATTTTTTTAATAAGAGATCAGAGTTCAAACAAAGAGAGCAGAGAAGTGGCGTATTAAAAGCATTTATACGACAAACCCAGCGTCATTTCTTCTCTCGCATAATTTGATGGCCGATGTATCATTTATAATGGGAGAGATAAGAGCTTATTGAACTATGTTTCTTCAATATAATTCCTTAATGAAATTAATTGGAAATATATTTATTTTTAATCGTTGTCGTGTAAATAAGTAACTAGTTTATTATTGAGTTTTTGTTATTGGCAGTTTAAATCGGAAACAACTTGATTTGCTAAACTGACTGACAGACTTACATGAAATGTAGGGCGTCTGCTTACCTACTTATAATTATACATATATTATATGTTTGTACGTATTTTCTGCTTAGCTGAGCTTTTACGCTTTAAATGCAGTTATGTTTGTGAAGCTATATAATTACGTAAGTATGTATGTGTCCACACATATATCAAACATTTTTAAGTGCATCCAAACCTGTATGCTTGTCGCGAATTCCCGACATATGTCATCGTACTTATTGCTATATTTATAAATGCTCGCCTCTTTGATGCCTCCGTAGGCGATTTAATTATACACACAAGAAGATAGGCGTGTACTATTGCGGCTAAAAATAAGTCAAGTTGTGCTATAATTAGCTCTAGAAAGAATAATTAAAAGACAAGTAATCGAAGGAGAGCATACATGTGATCGCTTATAGCAATTATAAGTGCATATGTCAATGTAAAAATATTAATGTAAGTTAGGGTGGTACTTATTTCTAAGGTTTAAAATTTTAAAATGTTTTTTTTTTTTTATTTTATAAAAAAATTAATTATATTTTGTTTTAGAATAACAGATAAACAAGTAAATCTTTATGTTATGTAGAAGATTAATATTATCTGCGAGTTTAAATTGTATGGCTTTTTTGGAAAGCGACAGACTGCAAGACTTCACAAATACTATTAGGTCCACAACTTTGCTTCCGCCGTTTTTTCTGTAAATTCAAGGCTTTTTTGTATAAAAACGGTTCTGGAAGCATGTGTGTTCCGTGCAAATGTCGAGAATTCGGCTCAAAAAGTGACATTTTTTCAGTTGAGAATAAGTTTGGGATGCAAACAGATCTCTACAAATATTTTGTTGGGTTATTGTTGACACAAATGTCCAAGATCGATATAAAACGATTTAATTGATTTAATCGAACAGTGCTTGACCCTAGAGACATCTATTGGAAAACGGCGGAAGCAAAGTTCAAACCTAATATTGGTAGAGCATTTGAAAATCATTTTCATTTATTTAGAAGTTTTAAAAAATAAATTTTAGTTTATTTAGAATATCTTCTTTATAAATTTATTGCCATATTAAAATAATATTTTCGATAAATTGGTGATTCTGTATATATTTCATTGAGTAAGTTTAATTCCAAATTGTTTTATATGGCAAAAGTGAGATTAGGCCAGCAGAAAGTATGGGATTTCCTTAGGATTTATGGAGTTTTGTCGACACCACTCAAGTTATTACATCCTAATCTAGTGGAAATATACTGAGATGTATTATGGATTATTTTGTTTTTAGCTTGGTTTAAATAAAAAATACCTTTCAAAGCTTTATTTAAAGAAAATATGAAATCTATGAACGAAAGTCAAAATAACTATAATTCATGACATTTTATATAAAATAATAAAACACAAAATCATTGAAATTTATTTAAAAAATATTTTTTTTTTAACATTACAATTACACTAACACTGCTTTTATAAAAACAAAAAACATTAAAAATTTTATTTTATTTTTAACACACTTCCACATTGAACTACACAATACAAAAGACTTAAGTAACGAACTTCAAATAACTTCAGTGTAACTATAAATTTTCGAAGATATTCAACAGCTCATCATCACCAACAAAGGTAACACAAAGTAGAGCACGCCGACTCCACCCACGCACGCCTCTTAGTCAACTTTGTTGCAACATGCGATATTTGAGCATTTTCCAAGACAAAACGCTCTGGTTGAGCCCCTCACACAAACGCACCACACAACCTTCAAGTACAGAAAGCACAAAAACAGCAATAAAACATAATGAAAAATAATTTTAAGTTAAACAAAATTATAAAAAAATAATAAAATTAAATGAAAAATAATAAAAAGTTATAAAAAAAATAATTTTAAATAAAAAAAAATAATAATTTATTAACTTGAATATGTTTTTTAATATTTAATTAGAATTTATTTTCACAGCAACAACTGGTTCTGACAAAGTTCACTGGCATCACACCGTCAGCACTGCAACTCGTTTAGTCTGTCAAAGCGTTAGCTATAAACAACGAGCTGCGTAAAAATTAATTAAACTGAAAGCGTGTCACAGCCGAGAGTCAATTGAAAATCAATTTCATACACTAATTAAACACTGAGAGACACTACTAACCCACTAGATATTTGATGACACGCAGCAAAACCATAATTGAAACTCTATATTTTTTTTAAATAAAAAAAAAATAGTTAAAATTATTAATTTTTTTTTCAATGCAAATTTTGGCAAAAAATTTCCTTTTACTAAGCGCAACGACGCGTTTTACACTGTTTAACCGCTCAACTTGTTGTTGACTCGTCAAAGTTTAGAACGTAATTGAACGCAGAATTGAATTGCAACGTTGATCTTAAACCAAAAATACGAGTATGCAAGCAACAAGCAACAACAACAACACTGCGGGTAGGCGATTGTTGTAGGCTATATGTGTTACAGCTGATTGCTTTTGTTGCACCAACTAAATTTGGCCGCTTTGTTGCCTGACAGTGGCAGTGGTAACGGTAGTTGCATTTATTTGCACATTCGCTAAGGTGCTTGTAGGTCGTGGCTTTTTTTGTTTCATAAGAGTCGAGTATATATAACTTGTTCTATATGTAGCACATACGCGCTTATACCATTATAAATGCAAACAACTTTGTTGTGCATATGCCATAAATGGACACGCATACTTAAATAAATATTTATATATATACTCGAATATTGTACATATATGTACTTGTTGCACGTTCGTAGATGCAGAGGACAATATCCTACTATTAGACGCTTTGATTAATGGCATGTTTATGATGACTGAAAACGTGTCTGCGAACGTTAAGTGTTGGTAAATTCTAGTTGCAAACAACTCTGCGTTCGCTTCTCTTCAGAGTTTCTTAAGAATTTTATGCTGTCATAACTTATTTATTACACTCAAATGGTTATTTATGAACTGCTGAAGAATTGCCTCACAAAGTTTTCAAGAATTATCCGCAGTTTCTAGTTGAAAGTCTTTGAATTTTTTTATAATCCATTTTTTTATAAATTTATTTATAAATAGTTATTTAAGTCTACGCCAGAACATTATTCGGTCTATTTGTTGTGTGTATCCTAAGGTTATCTTAACTCAAAACATTCTATAGAAACAATTTCATGCTCGAGAAACTCCATATGGTTCTCAAAAACAATGTTTAAGTGACGATCTCCATCTGCGCTACATCTTAAGATTGGTAAATAATCTTGAAACAAAAAATGAATGTTTTTACCAAATTTGTTTGCATCAAAAATGTTATCGAATCGAATATAAAACTGAATAATATTTGCTTTTGTTAATATACTCAACCTTAATGACCTTGAATATTCCGTTTGTCTTCTTACCTCATTGCTTGTCAATGTGATTTTTCCTCATCCATTCTGATTCCGTGTTTTGAACAAAATAAAGATCTACTCATTCGTTTTATATGCCATTAATGTTGTCCCCTTTGAAACAATCCCAATTTGATATTATGTACTTAAGCCAGCGCTTCTTAGAACCGTCGAAAAGCTTCTCAAACTCCAATTTTTGGGATAGTCTCCGGCTCTTTTAGCGATTTCTTGTATGCTTGTAAAACGACGGGTCTTTAAGGAGGTTGGGGCATCGTTACAGTATTTCCAAAATCGAAAATCGCCGAGCTCATAAGAACACGTCTAACATAAGCGGATGGTACAGAAAAAGTAAGCGATGAATGCAGCTGAAGTTAAAAAACAAAAATTATAATTGGACTATCCAAACCAATGAGAGTTGTAATATTACAATTCCGGTTATTTTTTGAACATACCACGTATATGTCAGTATCTTCTTTGGAGGTATTTGTACGAGAACTTTTACTCTGAAGAACTTCCCAGAATTCAATTTTTGCATTTTTGGCAGTTTTGCTCATAGATTGATGACAGACGGGTCTATGTACAATTACTGCAACGGACCCGGGTTTTTATCCGGACAGAGACTGAAACCTCGGTAACATTCCTCAAAAATATTTGAGAATAATTTCTGCTATTACAGAATTGGTTATTAAATTGATACATACTCTTTAGATCTAGTTGTTTTTCATTACTCTGACTGCTTTTGTTTGCCTTAGATTCTGTGGAAATGAGCTTAGGAGTCCGATAAAGTGGTGTTTTTAGTATTAATGTCGATTTATCGAAGTATTTGCGGATGTAAATTTTCCTTACACTAAAATGGTCCATATAGTCATTTTTTAGGATTTCGAAGGTGATTGTTCAGATATCAGCCATCAGGGTGGTATTGAGGGTTTGCACTCAGTTTACTTTTTGTGTTTTGAATTTCGCGGATGTATAAAGCGCTACAGAGCTTGTATCTGGCAATACTATACATCTTTGAAAGGTCTTTACATAACCTACAAAATGATTAGTTTGGATATTGTGTTCAACAGTTATAGACGTGTATACATGGAGTTCACTAACGCCGAAATTCGCGCTATTTTAAAGTTTTCCTTCGTTAAAGTGAAATCCGCTAGAGAAACGTTTCGTGAGATTAATGGTGTTTTGGGGCATGGTACTCTATCACTTCGAACTGCGGAGGAATGGTTTCGACGATTCAGAGCTGGTGAAAACGACACCATGAATAAGGCAACTGGCGGAAGACTTGTGACGGCGAATACCGAACAAATCATGGAAAACATCGAGATAGACCGGCATGTGGCAACTCGTGACATTGCCAAGGAGATGGGAGTTAGTCACCAAATCATTTTAAACGATCTGCAGAAGGCTGGGTATATAAAAAAGCTTGATGTTTGGGTGCAGCATGATTTGATGCAAAAAACCTTCTGGATCGAATCAACGCCTGCGATATGCTGCTGTAGGGGAACGAACTTGATCCATTTTTGAAGCGGATGGTGACTGGTGACGAAAAATGGATCACATACGACAATATCAAGCGAAAACTGTCGTGTTCGAAGGCCGGTGAATCGTCCCAAACAATGGCCAAGTCGGGATTGACGGCCAGGAAGGTTTTGCTGTGTGTTTGGTGGGATTGGAAGGGAATCATCCACTATGAGCTGCTCCCATATGGCCAGACGCTTAATTCTACAATCTACATAATCATGTAACGGTATTATAAATACATAAATCTCTTATAAAATCTACTCCAACAATTACTAGACTCAAAACAAAAAAAAATTAATCAAATATTTTATAAAATTTAAACATGGTTTTATTGCCGTGTGGGCTCAACAGCTTCCCCGTTTTATTTCCACAGCTTCTTTTCAATAATTCTGCAATATTAGAAATGCTAATTATTTATAAATTTTCGGCCTACATCTTTCTGTAATGTCACTAGGTACTAGGCCTTAAGATAGAATAATTTTATAAGCTCAAATAAAAAAAAACTTGTTGTGGCTACGAAGGCGTTGCAGAATATGTTAATTGAATGCAGCTGCGCTAAAAAATTTTTCTAAATTGCAATTGGTGTCACTTTGCCAAATTGTTTCTCCACACAAAGGCATATATTTTTTAAACATTAACAATTTATATTTCAACTAATTTCAAGTGCTATAAAATGTTGGTGAAAAAAGGAACGTTGAATAGATGCGGCTCATAAACAAATTCGGATAATAAAATTTAGTGCTTGCTAATTGTCGATTGTAGCGTGCTGGCTAACGGTAAAGGAAACGCACACACATACATACATATGTGAAGTGGGTTACGAGTAGAAGGCGCAACACATGTTGCAACTGTGACATGTAGCACCTTGCACGTAAATAGCATTATGCTTGCAACAACGCCGAGTGACATACATATGTACGCCTAATTGCTGCCACACAACAACCTTCAACGGTCACTAGTTAGATTGGCGCATGCGCAGCGACAGCGGTTGGTGATCGTGAATTTAAACAACTTTGCGCTGTCTGTTGTGCTCTGTGCGACGTAACAACCTGTTGTGGCAACAACAATAACAACAAGTGTGTTGCGTTGATATTGTTAATTTGTTGACTTCTATTGAAACGGAAAATATTTTTATTTGCACTTCACTTGCTGGCTAACGAGTCGATTTTTCGACTTTTTGTTGTTGCTGTTGTTGCGCTCTATTGACTGTTTGTCTTGAACGCATTACGCAAGTCGGTAGCAATAAACTTCAAGTTAGCAATTTTTCGGCAATTTCCATGTTGCTGGTTTCCGTTGTTTTTTCAGAGCTTTTGAAGCAGAACGAAGCTTCCATGGAAACAAACGAATCGGCTTTGGCTAATGCAGTTGTCATTAGCTACAAAATATTCCGTTTACGCAATGCAAGTTGCAATCAATCGAGCCGCTCACCTTCACGCAGCAGCACATTTGATTTGTTGTTGTTGTTGTTTTATTTAATTATTTTTGTCATTTTCTCTGCATGACTATTCGCTTGCAATTACCGCGGTGGTTCAATCGGTGCGTGCTGTTTGTTTGGGTGTTTGTATGTGCATATATGTGTATTTGTTTACTGTTCACTTTTCTGCGTGTGTCTATTTATTTACTTTTGCAATTAATTTAGAGTTCATGTTGCTACTAAATTAATTTGCCTCTACTGGACTTGTCTATGTGTATGTCTCTGCCAATTAATCCATAGAAATGCAATTATGCCATAAAATAACAGTAAAACGTCACACGGGCACATTTATGTATTTGTCAGAATGCATTAAATTTTTATGCGCCCAACAAGTGGCTAAAAGTGTAATAAATAATTATGCAACTTAATGCAAATGACTTGCATTTCATTTGCAATGCAATTACTGATATTTCAACTTTTTTTCAAATAAATATTTTAAAGATAATTAACAGTAAGAAAATAAGCTAGGATTGAATGGAGCAAGGCAGATAAATATCAACTTTTTTTAAATACAAATTTTTACAACTATTCCATTGGATGTTATAAAAATTCAGCGACTAATAGAATTAAAGCTTCATAAATTCTGTTTATAATATGACTCTTAGGATTAAATTTTTAGAGAAATCGTTAGACAATTTTTTTTTTTTAATTCAATATTTTAAATATTTTTTGGTTTTTGTGGTGATAAAAAACAACGGATATAAATCTGAGTCGATTCTGGTTACTTTAGTCTTAACCCTTAAAAGCCGGATAACTCCGATTCATTCAGTAGTATATTTGTCATTTACAAACAACATTTGTTCTACGATTTTTCTTAAAAATTATTATTTTAGATGTTTTAGGGTATTTTATTGGTTAATCCTTTGAAAAATCACTACGCTCTCATGATATAAATACTTTTCAAATATATATTTTTACAAAAATCCACATTTTATTGATATGTGGCCGTCGTCTCGATCTCCTAAAACCACTGGGCTGTCATCATTGTTAGTCACTTGAAAGTACAAAATTTTCCTTAAAAGTATTCGATGCATTCTTACTCAAGTCAAAATGTAAATGACTACAAAGCTTACACACAAGTGGCTACTGAATTAAAAGTTAATGGATATATGACAGCAACACGTCACTTGATGTAATATTTAAAAATTAATGTTTATACATTAAAAATTTACAAAAATAGGCTAATCTTAATTATGGAATATGTTTCATATAATTGAATTCAAAATATAAATTAAGATCAAAAAGTAAATCTTGCTTATTGCAATTATTAAATTAAAAAAAAAAAAAAAAAAAAAAAAAAAAATTTGTGTCTTAAGTCTTTTGTTTCATTTGATTAGGATACATAACCCAGTACTTACATTTTCAGATTTTTCTGAAATAAAATACACCCATGTATTTTGGCCACTTGAGCTCGAAATTAAATCTGTACATTATATTCAATATTTAACTTTTCCGGAAAATGTGAAAAACCAGCGTAGTTAGTAGTTTTATAGTGTAATTTTCAAGTTATTTATGAATATATAAAGTGCGTTACCATATGGTAATCGTAAGATATTTCGGGATATTATCAGCCGTGATTTAGGAAAAGCTGTCAGCTGTCATCGCCAACGCTTTATTCAGGAATCACTTTAACTAACTATATCAATCGAGACTCTTTGAAGCGGCTAATAGTACCCAGTACTTCAAACCTTATGCCTAATTTGAAAAAATATGTATGTAATTCTGAAGGGATATTTCTTTATACCAAGCTTAAAAGTGATTCAGCGACGATCGGACCAAAATAAAAGTTCAAAAATTCAATAGAATGTGGAACGTGGAAGCAGTCCGTTCGTGAACATCATGACATTGATAATTATTTCAGTCAGATGGTATCTCTTACTCTCTCTTAATTAACAAATTTTTAGACAGTAAAGTAACTAAGGCTAATGATATTAATGGTTACCTTTGCTTGAAAAATTGTCATTTTATTAAAAAGTATATATTTAATAAAAAAAATGGTTTAAAATTTCCTATAAACTGATTTTTTATTGATTTAAAATCTAAATTTGTCAAAATGCAGCCATAATTAAATAAATAACCAATTCACTTTAGTCTCTTAGCACCTGAAAGTATACTATTTTGGAACCATTTTCATTTCCTCAACCGATCGTTGCAAGCAGAGAAATAAGACGCGCCTAAATGTAGACCATGAGAATTGTTCTTGCTTTTGGTATACAAATACACGCACTTTTTTTTCCAGCAATTCGTATTGTGTGTGTGTAAATTTCAATTTTTAGTTAAAAATTGGTTTTTGGAAAGTAAAAAATGTAATTGAAATATCATTTAATAATTAATTATATTTATTTATATTTATGTACACTTATTTTTGTTTATTTTAAAATTAATATATAATAATTAAAATTCAAAATTTTCAAATTTGTCGAATTAAATTAAAAATAAAACTGAATTAAAAATACGCATAATTCTTATCAAAGTAAAAAGGAATGAGTAAAACGTTTTTTATCTCCTTTTCTATAAGTCTTTTCTGTATATTCATATAAAAGACTAAAAGACATATCAATACTACAAACAAAAGTAATAGCACTTCAACACCAACACATTTTGTTTATTGTTTTGTTCCATTTATCACAACGTTCCTTGCCGGCCGGCTGGAGTTTCGTTGGAATCTTTTTTATGAATGGACATAAGTGTTTTTGTGTTAAATATGACTGAGAGCAGAGTATAAAATTTGCGATTGAGTGTGTGAGAGAATTACTCTCAATGCAATCATGTTACGCTTACACTTTCTACAATAACGAATGGGTGAAATAAACAAAACAACAAAAGCAGATTTTTATATGTATGTTAGTGTGTTTTTAGAATAGATGTGTATGTATATGTAGTGTCGGTATACAAACAAGCAGCGCTAATGAACGAATGTCAGAAAATGCTATCACTATTTTATTTGAGGCGTTGAATAATTGAGGCAATGAAATGGTGTGCGAAAAAAATAAAAAAAATTAAGTTTTTTGACTGTATTTTAAATTTTAGTATTATTATAATAAAATGTGGTTTTGGTTAAAATATATTTTTTTATTTATTTATATATTTAATTTGAATTAAGGAGACAAATATTTTCAACATTTGGGTTTTGGTTTTTTTTTAATAAGCATAATTTTTTAAATGATCATTTCTTAAAATTAAAAATGTTAAAACTCTTAATGTACATAATACAATTTCTTTGATTGAACCATCGCGTTAAATTTGGTTAATAATTATTAAAAAATGTCAAAAATATTTAATTTCAGTTTTTCCAACTTCTGAAATTATTTTTATAATATTTTATTATTAAAATATTTATTTTTATTAAATGTATATAACTTTTCCTGATCTATATCTGAATCTCAAGATTGAAAAAAAAATTCTGTTAAGTAAATAACGTATAATATATGTAAAGTACATATATGGTTTATTATCTAATAGACCACATTATGTACTCTGGAATGTTTTAAAAAAATAAAAAAAAAAAGCTAAAAATTTTCCAAGTCCAAATTGAAATCAACATGAAGGAACATTTAAATTATCCAATAAAAATATTTATGTATTTATTAAAAAAGACATAATTATTTATAATTATGAATATCTTCAATTCTCTCGCTTATCGCAATTACTACAAATATATATTGCTTTGCTATCTTTACAAACACACATTCATGCATACAATGTACATAGTAAAAAAGTTAGAAAAAAGATTTATTGTGCACACACATAAAATTATTATTTTTCTTCAAACATACATAATTACACACACTACAAACACTTACCCATTAACTACATGCAACACAAAGTCAAGTAAAGTCATCCAAAGCAAGCTTAGCTCTTATCAGCAACACAGTTTTTTCATGCAGCAATAACAACTTGACTTCCAACCTCTTCCCTTTCCTCAATCAGTCGAATACTTGTTGCGTGTTGCAGCAATGCATGCGTGAGCGCTGGCATCCGTTGCGGAAGTCATAAAGCAGCTGAGATTGCCGATAAGCATACATGCTGCACGCACAAGCCGCCACATACACACACAAACACACAGATAAAAATAAGCAATTCACACGTACATACACGAACACACACCCATTCATATAAAGCGTAACGATCAAGACGATCGTGCGACCAAATCGCCGATTGACTTCACGCCGAAAGTCAGAAGGAAAAAGATTTTTCAAATTCGAATTCAGTTGCTCGCGGAAGGAGACCCATCCAAAGACGGTTGCTGGATAAATGGATGGGCTCCAATAAATAAAAGTGAAAAAGTGAAGGAAAATAAAGAAAAAAATGGTAAGAAAAGTGAAAAAATAAAAAAATTTGTGCCGCCATAAAAAATGTGTTAAAAAGTGAAATTGCATGAGAGCAGAGAGACGGAAAACAGTTTAGAGCGCATTAAAGCAAGGACTTCCCGCTTAGCTTGGTGTTTGTGTGTGTGTGTTGGTGCACCGAAAGGATTAATTATTACAACAATAAAACGAATAAACACTGAACTGTAATATGGCGCAGCCACAATGGTGGCGTAGCGGCGGCAGCGTGGGTGTGGCACTTTTCAGTGTACTGCTCATCGCTAACTGTGGCGGCCTGGTGTTGGCCGAACTAACACCACCGTACTTCAATTTGGCCACAGGGACGTCAGGTCTATGCGTCGGCCACATGCGGTCAATGGGCACCGATGGACCGGAATTATTATTGTAAATTGGTGGGGCGCTAATACGGAGAATGATCACATCGATTATTCGGTTATTCAAGGACAGGTAAGGATGAGTGAGATGAGAGAAGAAGAGCGAACAATAATTATAGTGATTTATAAGTTGAGTCTTGATGTGATTTAACTGTTCGCATGTATGTATATGTACATGTGTGTGTAGAATTTTTAGACCGGAAGTCAGTGTTATTGATGTTTCTTAGGAATATAGGGTGTTACTAAAGTATTTTTTATATTAAAAAATTTATAAATTATTTAAAAATATTATTTTTTCGAAGATAATTATTTTTTTTGAAAAAAGTAATAAAATTTAATTGAAACAAATAAAATTTAGCTTTTTTTCAGTAAAAATAGTATTTTTTAATATTTTGAAACTAAAAATTTTTAATTTTTCTTACTAGAAAGTTCTCTATTCAAACTTAACGTATACATACAAAAACTTAGTCGCCATTTGTTTATCTTGATGAGCGCATTTTTCTGTTGATTTAATCTTTTTTATCTTACTTGATGCTGATCTAATGGCTGAGACAATTTGTTTTGCGCTTTTGTTTGTCTAAGTCATTTACTTACTGCAAACATATGTGCTCCAGTATAAGAAAAGTCGAAAAAGTAGTAGAACAAATATCAAACACACATATAAGCAACATGTGTTAGACTCTAAACATTATTTTCAGGCTATTTTTGGCTGGAATATGGAATATTTTGTGTATCTTGTGCACATCTGCTGGAAAAAATTACTTAGAGTTAATATAGTTCTGAGACTGTTAAAAAATCTAAATAATAAAATGATTTAATTAATACAATGATTTAATTCGTTTTTGAAGCTTTGAAAAAATTAAAAAATTGGTCGAACAAAAATTTCGATTTCGAAAAATTTTCAGGAAATCAAGAAAAAGAACTAAAAAATTTTGCTTTGAAGCATTTTTCAAATTTAAAACATTTATAAATTAGAAAATATCGAATTCGAAATTAAAGAAAGCTAAAATTCATTCTTAAAGCGATTTTCAGATTTCAAAAAGAAAATATAGATATTAGAAATTATCGAACTAAATTTCGATTTCGAAAAATTTTTGAAATTCAAGAAAAGGACCCAAAATACAAATTTACACGCGATTTGCAGACTGCAAAAATATAGAAATTAGAAAATATCAAACAAAAATTTCGATTCCGAAAGGATTCGACGATCCAAGAGAAGCTAAAATTAAATCTCAAAGTAGTTTTCAGATTTCAAAAATATGAATATTAAAATATTTCCTATTTCCTTGATCGTACAATAACTACATACATATGTATATCGGAGGCCAATTTTGTGGTTTCGAAACCGTAGAATAAATCTTATGGATATGCATATATTTGTACCAAATTATATAGAATTTTGTCTATGGTTTTTTTAAATTATATCGCTCTCTTTAAATAATCTATTAAATGTTCATCACATATTGCAGGTCTGCGACTATTGTGATCCCAGTATGCCGAAAGGAGTCATGCTGCCGAGTATGCTATTGACAGCACCGAGGCATGGTGGCAGAGTCCCGCCACTCTCTCGTGGCATGAAATACAATAGAGGTTAATCTGACCATCGATTTCGGACAGGCCAATTCTTCGAGGAAAACATACATTGTAAATAAAGCATATATTGGTGGCAACAACAAAACCACATTGTGGCGGAGAATGAGCAATGCAACACAAAAAATAAAAATTGAAATATTTTCTTAAATAATTGAGAAAAAAACTGAAACATTTTTGTATTCATGCTGCTCATTTAAAATACACAATCACGCACGCGACGAACTGACAAATCGACTGATGCAAAAAAAAAGATCACTCACGATAAAATCAAAACAACAAATACAAGTTTTAGGGAATAAGGAGAAGATGCAGCGTGTTGCAAGGCAGCAGCCAAAATATAAAAAGCCACAGTACGCCGCTTAAGAATGTGGAATATGTGGTGGCTAAATGCTGAGGCAGGCACACACTTTTGTCTGGCAGTCTTACTGTCCATATGTGCTACGCATGTGGCACGTCGCGTTGTAGCAACCCGTATAGTTGGGTCATAAAAATTAGTCCAGTTTCTGGTTCTGCTTTGGGTTGACCTTTTTCCATTTTTATTTACTTTATTTTGATTTTCTTATTTTATTAACGTCAACTTCAAAGCAGACAACTTCTAAAGGACCACAAAAAAGCGAAGGCGAGTCAAAATAAATGCATATTAAGCGAAATCTTGTAGAAAGAGTTAAAGTGTGAGAAGCGTAGGCAACAAAATGCCTAACATCTCGCCACAGACGCATCGAATTTCCGTTAACTTGCGCGCTGGTCCGCATATTTACCGGTCTGTTGTGGCCTGTTCTGGTCGGTGATTAAATGTCAGACTGTCACAAGATACGCAGTAACTTGATTTGAAGGTGCATCTTGGAGATATTGTGTATACAAACTTATACAGAAATGTACTTGTGTATATATTTTCTTGGTATATATTTTCTGGTGAAAACCTGCTGAGAAAGCAAAATTTGTGTAAAAAACGCTTTAATTACTGCAGAAAGTAACAGCGCCGCATTTGCTTTCATAAATTGCTTACAGTTTGGTGTCCACAAGTAGTTCTTTATTTGAGAATTAAAATATTTTTGGTACTAAATTTAACTATAGAGGTTATCACTACGGGTTAGTTAAAGCCGAAAATTTCGCTCCAAATCACATTTTTATTTCATTTCAATATTTTAAAAATATTTGTTTCCTTAAGAAATGTAGCACTACATTAAATAAGTTCATTGTGCTGCGATCTCCACTAGATTGTGATAAGCGTACATGCTTACACACACTAACGCATTTCCGTAATGTTTGCTTCGACTTTGTTATTTGCCACAATCTTTACTGAACTTACTCGTGAAGAGACCCTGTAGGAAATTTAGGCTGTGGATCGGTCTATAATATGGCTGTAGATAGAGGATTGAGATACAAATTAAACATATTGGTAGAATAAAAATGAGTTTTTGAAGTGGAAACTCAGTTTAGTTCCTTCCTACATATTTAATATTCATTCAAAAGTTGCTTCTTGATATATCAAAATGTTCTTCGATGCTTTCTCAGTTATCCACAATAAGGGGAACTTTGTTACTTTTGATTTAGTTTTTTTTAATGGATTAAAAGTCCAAAAATATGGAAAAAATAGTGTGTGTTTAAACAAAACTATTTAAAGCATTGTACTCGATTTCACTCTCATTGAGATTCGTCTTTATATGAATGTCATTAATAAATAACGAAAAAATATGAGCTGTCTCTAACACCATTTCCAGAAAAAATTTGTAGAATTCATTATTCTTAAAACTACCACAATTAAAATCCTCTTTCTGATCTTCCCATAAACCAAACAAAATAATTTCCTTCAATATTTTCCCTACAGGCCTCTAACATCGAAACTAAAGTATCCATCCACTAGTAAGTGCGTATGCTTGCTTACTTTGTGTTTTGCGTTCTGTTAAAGCATTGTGTATGCCGCATTTTAATCTGTCCTATTTACTCTTCCTAATCATACAAATGTTGTTTAAATGAAGTCTTATAAGTTCGCTTAAGTCGAGTGGTTTTCAGTCAAAGGAAGTGCCAGTTGATAAGCAATAAAATACATATTTCAACTTTCAAACTCACATACTGTTATGTGTATTTGAGAATGGGTGCCTTTATGTGATTATGAGCTGAACTCATTGTAGGCCATTAAACATAAAGCTTATCAGCTAGTTCTTGTTTCGGAAGAGGTCAATAGTTTATGCTGAGTGACAAGTTCTGTTTTGGATTAGACAAATGTGGCTTGGTTTCATACAATATGAGATATTCAAATTTTATATTTGATTTCTGATTCAAAATACTCAAAAAAGCTGTCTTAAGATTTTAATAGATTGGACATTTTGCAGTAAATAAATTTTAGTTTTAATTTTCATTCATTTGAAAAGTATAGTATTGAGTATATTCATTTCATATTCCCATATATACATATATATGTGCATATATTTTCCGTTAGTAGCCACTCTTATCGCTTGAAAACGGAAATAGTGGCACACAAGTTTCGTTGTTGTTTCATTGGCACATCCTATACACTGCAGTGTAATTTTAAAGCAGTTAAGAAAAATATCACTTTACGAAGATTTTCTTCAATATAAATATTTTTTTTTGAAAACTTAACTCAAAAGGTCATATTTCATTTAGGGATCATATTTAAATATATGAAACGTTATTCTTTTGACAAAAGCGCGAAGATTCTCAACGAAATCCAAATAAAGTTGTTGGCTAAGCATATATGTTCGTAAATTGACTCAGGTTATTATGTATATAAATGGCTTGAATCAGTCTGAAACTCCACGCTTTCTCATCGAAATAACATTAGACACCTCGTAGATCATCTACTCATAAAAATTATTCGTTGTTCGTTACTCCTCAAAGGATTTTCTTTGAACTCAGATTTTTTCTTTATGTTTATTGAGTATATTTATATAGTATATTAGAGCTCTTGGTGTTCGAATAATAATATTCGGTTTGCAGTATCCGGATAGTCGTAAGTTATCGACTATTCGATTAACCGCACATTTCCGACTACCCGGTTAATCGATTTCACCCATTTTTGGCACGGATACAAATTATTAGAAGAAAAATATGCCCTTTGACTATATTTTCGGTAAAAAAAAATGATTAGGAGCACTGAGGTCCTCATGTTAGATATATGGGGCCTTGAAAACTTATGGACCGATTTCGGCGATTTTTCAAAGGGCGATGCCACTTTTCAAATACAGTAATTTTGCAAAGTTCTGTACCGATATAGTCACTAGTACTAACTTTATATATTGTAAAGTAAACTATTCAGATCGACTTCAACGATCTGGTATATGGGAAGTAGGCGTGGTTGTGAATCGATTTGGCCTATTTTCACAACATATCATTTGATGCATGGAAAAAATTACAAACCAAATTTCATTGATATTGGTCGAGTAGTTTCGTCGCCCATAAGTGGGCGGAGCCACATCCATTTAAAATTTTGTATACCAATTTGAGTGCAGCTCTTTCGTGACTTCTTTGTAAATAAAATTCAAGGTATCTAGTGTTTTCTCTTACTGAATTATAGCATTTTTAGTAGTTTTCAACATAACCTTTGTATCAAGATATCTCTTGTTGTCTTCCAAGTTTCATCAAGATATCTCAATTTTTACTCAAGTTACAGCTTGCACGGACGGACAGACAGACATCCGGATTTGAACTTTACTCGTCACCCTGATCATTTTGATATATATAACCCTATATCTAACTCGTTTAGTTTTATGACTTACAACCAACCGTTATGTGAACAAAACTATAATACTCTCTCAGCAACTTTGTTGCGAGAGTATAATAAAAATTGCAAAGTCCAAGACTATTTTACCCAAATGCTTTTTTCTACATATTTACAGAAGTATGTATGAGTATGCGAGTTTGCTTATCATTTGAAAAATGGCGAAATAACGGATATCCCTTCTAGACAACATTTCTGAAATACACACACATTTACATAAATATATGTATGTAGACATTTATGACTTAAACGAGCATTTATGATTGCTATTTATGGTTTATGCTTTCATAAACATCACAATTTGAACATTTAGACGCTTATGAACACCAATGCATAAGAGAATGAACATGTGTTTGTCCGTTATCGCGAGGTCTTGCGAGCTTGGACATTGTCGCCATGCAAAATTTATGAAATTTTTTGTATGTACAGTTGTGTGTTTTAATTTAAGTCGCTTTAAGTCCTCAGCTAAGTAAATAAATACACTATGAAACAAAAATACGCAGCAGCTTTTTTATAATTTAGTGCGACTGAAGCGCCAGCCACAGATTCCTGCCATATAATAAATTGTAATAAGACCCATTACTTGTTCTGAAACCTATCCGAATATGTATGTTCCAGAATTTGTTTAACATTATAGCTAGAGTTCATATCTCGGATATTTTAATTTCGGGTACAAAAAAAGGTCAGTGGGTGGCAAATCTGGCGAGTCTTATTTCAGATTTTCTCCAAAATGCAGTCAAAAACATCTTATTTATGATCTTTATTCTTTTGTTCATATTATCTCTGCCATCATCAAATGAATTATTCAAATGCTCTTACTTTTATATTTATCGCCCCATGCTAATGAGCAACAATCTTTGTAATCCTATATGGCTTCTTCGAATTTTTTGTCTAACAAAGTCATAAAAAATCATATTTTATGTATCATAGTGTAGAGTTTAAGAATCTTTCACATACCCAGTTAGAAATCCGTATCACATATGAGAAATTTAACAAAAAATACTTTCTAAGCATTCTGGATAGTCTCATTGTCTAACAAAAAGTATTCAGTAACAAAATTAAAGATTGAAATTTCCCAGGTCTGAGGATATCAGCACTATAAATACATTTTTAACAGTTTTTTGAAATAGAGCTGTAGAATTTATGCTGAAAACATAGACAATGGTTCTACTCTTATTACTATACAAAGACAGAGCTGATAAGAGTGTTAAAATTTTGACTAAATTTTTCCAATTGGGTATGCATGAAAATCCATCACATACGAAATAAAGACGATTACATGCCTTCATAAGCAAATATTTATGCATACCAACTAGACACAACATTGATCATGTGGTATGCCACAGACGCGTTAAACTGCAACAAGATAGCAATCTTGATGATATAAAGTAATTTTTAACGCCAACACAAGCAGTTATTAACATTGAAGTGCGGAAACACACACACACACACATACATACTCACAGCAACAATTATGCACTTACTCATAAGTGTAAACATGTTCTCAGATAGGCTGGTGTGGCATATCAACATATGAATATGGATATGTGTTGGCTACACATCCGCTGCAAGCCTGCAGCAGCAGCGCTTATCTCATGCAACGGTTTTAATTACAAACCAGCGACCAGATCAAACGAAGAATTAACGAACTAAATGTTTTTTTTTTAGCTCATTTTAATTGCTGCAAAAAATGAAAAAAAAAATAATAATGCGCTCAGCTCAATTGCCTGAAAGCGTGTTTATTTTTGGACCTTTTTTAATTTTTTGTTTGTTTTTGTACACTAATCGACAATTTTTTTTTTTGCAATCGGATATGTGAAATATGCTTACAGAGCGTTAAAGTGGCTTTCAGCATTAAAAATGCTTTCCACAACAAGTTCGAAACGAATTGCAATACATCTATGTACATACATATTTACAGTTAATGTAGCTGGCTATGTACATATGTACATACATATGTGTGTTTCGTAAATTATATATATGTATTATGCTGATTGCTCATGCTTCATATAATTCTTCAAATTTGTTTATTTTGCATATAAATTTGTATATGTCTATATTTACATAGGGTAAAGGGTGCTTTTTTAGGAGGTTGTAAATTATTTTATTTAAAAAAAAAATATTTTTTTCAAACTTATTGGTTTGTATATAAATTATTTTTTACTTATAAAATAATTTAAGCTGAAAAGAATCTTATAGTCTTACTTTATCATCAAACCACCATCACATAAAAAATCTAATATTTTAGTTTTTATAAAAAAATTATCTTACATTCCCAAAATAATAATAATCACTAAATATGAATTTCCACATAAGATTCTTAACTTAAAACCAATCTGTGAACAAAAAAAAAAAAACAAAAAAAAAGTTTCTTCTATGCACCAAAAGTCACACCCTTTATATGCAATTTTTATTAGCTTCATTGCTCACATTCTCTAAGTTATTATTGTTTTTGGTGTTGAGTAGCTGGATCGATATTGCTTATAGTGTCACTGTTCGTCTGGAGTGTGCCAGTGATCTCATCGGCGTTCTCAGCATTTGTGAATTCTTAATTTCATACTGCCGTTCAAGCGTTTGCTGCTAAAATTGAATTGTATGCGTACAGCAGACAATAATTATTTGTTTAGTAAAATTAATTGTGTACGTTATTCGAGTGCGTTAAGCTTATTTGGCGCTCAAATATACATACCGCAAGAAATATTTAGAAAAATCACTAGAATATTTGGTTACTCTCCGTATATGTGTGTGTACATATGTACTCGTATGTAAAAATAGAAATTAACGAACATGAGCATATGTGGATGAATCCATATGTAAACATGCTACGTGACTGCAATGCAAATGTTAGATTTGCATAAATTGAAATGAAGTCATTGCAGTTTTCTAGTTCAAGGTACACGATTGTATGCTCAAACTGAAACTGGGTGGCAGTAGTTATGAAAAATTTTAAAAGCAAAAAAATCACTTTAACATTTCTAACATTCTAACTTCTAACATTTATCGTTTTGAGAGAGAAACTCCTTTTTCGCTAAAAAAAAAATTATACTATTCATGCCTTATTATACTAGTAAATTCTATTGTCAAGGTATGCGAATATAAATAATTATTAATTCTAAAATTACAAACTTTTATTTTTTTATTTGTAAAACGAAACTTGGTACCATTGAAAAAACCTTCGCAATATCACTTTAATGAGATAAATAGATACAACGATATTTTTCTTTTTGTTTTTCGTAATTTCCGGTAAGAAATTTTTGTTTACTTTATTTTATATCTCAGCCATTCTGTATTTAATGGTGTACATTTGTTAGCTTGTGGTCTTTATATGCGAATTTTGCTCTATATTATTTTTTCCATTTTCCTGCATATTTTCTTAGTCTAAAATTTTGTACTCACACCTAGTTGTTAATGTTTGTCTTGGCAAGTTTCGCTTATTTGCTGTAAAAGCTACCGCATGTTTTACTGTTACTTTTTAATTTTGCATAAGTTTGTACATACATTTCAAAAGACTATCTAATCCACATTATTCACCACATGCAAATATCGGCCACTTGGTCATACATAGCATCTGTTGTGCAGATGCTAATTTTGTATTTGTAGATTTCCACGAAGATACTAGGCAGGCTGAAAGGTTCATGGCATTTCAAAGAAAATAAATATTTTTGGAAAAAATCGATTTTATTATTGAGCATACTTATCATCGAGGATGATACAGTATTTATAGCGATAGCATTTATGACGTACGATTTGTCTTATTCTTCAAAAAATCTTCAATCTCGAATATTATGTCTTCATGAATATTCACTGGAGAAAATGAGCATTATCTTGAGGTCTCTTGAACTGAAAAAGTCCACCATTTATTTTTTTTGGATTGTGGATTGAATCCAAGCATGAGAACAGACACCCAAAAAAAAATATTTTTTGTTGACCGGTGTAATTAATAGCTGGGAAAATGTACTCTCTTGAGAAATCAGTAACTAGTTACGAAATAGTCCTTTCTTTATACAAGTTTTCTCTATTGGGCTGTAGAAAAAACAAGTGTATTATTCACTGTTTATTTGGTTGACTGCAAATTAATTTAGACAATTTAAATTGATGGACATACGAACAAAAAATCAAACAAAAGGAAACACAAAAATAGCAAAAACCAAAAATAATAAATCAATATGGAATGGCTTTTTTTCGAAATAATATTTTTTGTTTTTGCCCATGAACATCCTCATTCGTATCTGTATGAGTAGCATATAACATATACTTCCAGAAAAAAAATATAAATTTATTGAATAAATTGGGAATCGTTTATATTTGGAGTATTCTTTCGATGCGAAGGTGGACTAAGTTCATAAAGCCAACTGATATTATGTTTGGAATAGGGTCTTCTCCTCTTCTTGATTTTCACTATAAACTCTTTTCAAAGTTGGTTCAAACTCTACCGAACGTAGCGCACAACATGAACAAAATTCGCCCAGAAGTATGCAATATGACGATCTTATTTAATTGCAACAATCTCTACTATTTGTTTGCCATGGGATATGATCACAAATATACACAAATTTTCACATATTTCAACCCATCAATTCTGAATTTAATTTAACACTCGTCCACAGGAATTCCATGTCGCTTATCTCTTCATTCGTATGGGTAACTCGCCACGTCCTGGGCTATGGACACTGGAGAAATCGACCGATTACGGTAAATCATGGACACCATGGATGCATTTCTCCGACTCCGTGCACGATTGTATCACCTATTTCGGCAAGGACTCCTACAAGCCAATCACACGTGATGACGATGTCATCTGCTCAACAGAATTCTCACGTATTGTGCCACTGGAGAATGGTGAAATACCAGTTATGTTGCTGAACGATCGTCCCTCGGCCTCGAACTATTTCAACTCAACCGTGTTGCAAGAGTGGACACGTGCCACCAATGTGCGCATACGTTTGTTACGTACGAAGAATTTACTCGGTCACTTGATGTCCGTAGCTCGACAAGATCCGACAGTTACACGTCGTTACTTCTACTCCATCAAGGATATCTCGATTGGTGGTCGTTGTATGTGTAATGGACATGCAGACACTTGCGATGTGAAAGATCCAAAGAGTCCAGTGCGTATTTTGGCGTGTCGCTGTCAGCATCACACTTGCGGCATACAGTGTAACGAATGTTGTCCGGGCTTCGAACAGAAGAAATGGCGTCAAAACACCAACGCACGTCCCTTCGAATGCGAACGTAAGTTGTGATGAGTGAAATATGGGAGTAATAGAATTTATGTTTGCAACTTTTATTGCAGCTTGCAATTGTCACGGTCACACGAACGAATGCGATTACGATGAGGAGATCGACCGCAAGGGCTTATCACTGGATATTCATGGACGCTACGATGGCGGTGGCGTTTGTAAAAATTGTCAACACAATACGGAGGGCATTAACTGCAACAAGTGTAAGGGCAAATTCTATCGTCCTTTCGGCAAATCCTGGAATGAGACCGACGTGTGTCAACGTAAGTAGTGAACACTTATATTTTGGATCCAATTTTTATAAATTATTTTTGAATTGTAGCTTGCAACTGCGATGACGTCTTCTCTACTGGTCACTGCGAGGAGGGCACCGGACGCTGTGAGTGCCGCAAGGCTTTCCAACCACCAAACTGTGACTCCTGCGCTTATGGTTACTACGGCTATCCGAACTGTCGTGAGTGCGAGTGCAACTTGAATGGTACCGACGGCTATCACTGCGAGGCCATCAATGGCGAATGTCCGTGCAAGATCAATTTTGCCGGCCATTATTGTAAGCAGTGCGCTGAGGGTTTCTACGCCTTCCCAGAATGCAAAGGTAAGGGTTTCTTCTTCTGATTGATATAAGCAAATTCACTTAAGTCTCACGAATAATTTTAATTCTTAGCTTGCCAATGCAACAAGATCGGCTCCATCAGTAACGACTGCGATGTGGAAAGTGGTCAGTGCAAGTGTCTGAGCAGCTTTGGCGGTGAACGTTGCGAACATTGCAAGGACGGTTACTACAATTATCCCAAGTGTCAATGTAAGTATTGAATGGCTTTGTGTTTTTTTGAAGAATTTGAGCTAAAAACAGAAAGCGGGATCGTAGACTCTTTCAACTAATGAGTGTCAAAAATTTCTTAAATGAGTGTAATTTTAAATTTTCTTCTCTCTCTCCTCTCAACACCTTCTCTAGATTGTGATTGCGACATACAAGGCACAGAATCGGAAATCTGTAACAAGGAGTCGGGTCAATGTATCTGCCGTGAAGGATTCGGTGGACCACGTTGTGACATGTGTCTTCCTGGTTACTATGACTATCCAGCTTGCAAGCCTTGCAACTGTTCCACACAAGGCAGCACGGCCATAACCTGTGACAACACAGGCAAATGTAACTGTCTACTCAACTTTGCTGGCAAACAATGTACGCTTTGCAGCGCCGGTTACTACAGCTATCCGGAGTGCTTACGTAAGTCTTTTTGGGATGCGCTGAACACAACTTGGAATATGATTAACTTCTAACCCTTTTTGCATACAGCTTGCAACTGCGATGTTCACGGTTCGGAGGGTGTCACCTGTAATGCGGATGGTCAATGTTCGTGTTACCCGAACTTTGGTGGTAAATTGTGTGACTCCTGCAAAGAGGGTTTCTACAACTTCCCCAGTTGTGAGGATTGTAATTGTGATCCGGCTGGTGTTATTGACAAGTTTGCCGGATGTGGTTCGGTGCCGGTCGGTGAGTTGTGTCAGTGTAAGGAACGCGTAATGGGACGCATTTGTAACGAATGCAAGCCGCTCTATTGGAATTTGAATATCAGCAATCCGGATGGTTGTGAAGTTTGCGACTGTTGGACCGATGGTACTATTGCGGCGTTGGATACTTGTCTGTCAAAGACGGGTCAATGTACATGTAAACCACATACACAGGGACGCACTTGCAAGGAATGTAAAGATGGTACTTATGATTTGGATGGCTCGTCGCTATTCGGTTGTAAGGATTGTAGTTGCGATGTAGGCGGTTCGGAGAATAACGAATGTGACAAGGCCTCGGGTCTGTGTAAATGTCATCCACGTGTAACGGGTCGCGGTTGTACACAACCATTAACAACACACTACTTCCCGACATTACATCAATTCCAATATGAATATGAGGATGGCGAACAACCTTCGGGCGCGCAAGTACGCTATCAATATGACGAAAATGTATTCCCCGGTTTCAGCAGCAAAGGTTATGCCGTCTTCAACGATATACAAAATGAAGTGCGCAATGAGTTTATGGTGAAGAAATCTTCGCTCTATCGCATTGTTATACGTTATGTGAATCAGAATCCATTCAATGTCACGGCTAGCATACTCATACAATCGGAGAATCCACTCGAGGTGGACCAGAGGTGTGTAAAATCTTAAGTAATGCTTAACGCCTTGTTGTATTTTTAATTATACCACATATTTTAGCGTGAAAGTGCTCTTGCGTCCAACGACGTCTCCGCAGTTTGTGACAGTCTCTGGCGTGAAAGGCAATAAACCCTCACCGGTCGTTTTGGATCCCGGCTCCCGTTATACCTTTACAACAAAGGCGAACAAGAATGTTATGCTCGATTATTTCGTCCTACTGCCAGCAGCCTACTATGAAGCTTCGATTTTAACACGCAAAATTACGAACCCTTGCGAATTGGGTAATATGGAGCTTTGTCGTCATTATAAATATGCTTCGGTCAATGAGTGAGTCAATAGAAAGGATTGTCTAAAATTTAAAAATTTACTTATGCCGAAATGTATTGCCTTTTATAGCTTCCAGCCTTGTACAACACCATTTATCATGGACGCGAATAATAAACCCAACAATCCAACCGAAATTTATGACGATCCCGAGCATTTGGCGATTATTGGCCATGTCGGCGATATTCCCGTCATCAGCGAGACACAACGTCAACTCAACTACATAGTCGATGTACCGCATAGTGGACGTTATATATTTGTTATCGATTATGTGAGCACACGCGATTTCCCCGAACCTTACTTCGTCAAATTGCGCTTGGGCAACAATGAGGAGGATTATGGCACAACTACTCTGTATCCCTGTCTCTACTCGATGGTTTGCCGTACGCCAATAATCGATGAATATAGTCGTGAGATGGCGTTCTACATCTCAAAGGACGATGAAAAGCCCGCAATTGTTATGGTAAGCTCCCATTAATTTCAAGACTGATTCCATAAGAGTGGAAATATATTGATAATTTTCTATTCAACTCCAGACTGATTATGATGAAAGTGGTAGAGTTGCGATAATCTCTGTTACCGCTATACCGGTTGATAAGTGGTCCATTGATTACATCGAACCAAGTCCGGTTTGTGTTACACACAACAATCAATGTGCCGCACCAAAATTCCGTTCCGTACCCGATTCGAAGAAAATTGAATTCGAAACCGATCATGAAGATCGCATTGCCGAGAATAAGCCACCATATGCGGCGCTGGATGAACGTGTCAAATTGGTGTATTTGGATAATAAAGACAGTACAAGCACCATTGTTGTTGAGTGAGTGAATGAATATAAGTGAGAAGTTCACAAAATACTTGTAGTGGATCTCGTGCTCTCTGCTGTAAAACCAACTTATTCTCAAAGTGCTATATTAAAATTTTTTTCATTTGCAGATCAAAGGTAGGCGAACCCGGACGCTACGTCATTTTGGTCAAATACTATCAGCCGCATCATCCAAAATACAATGTACTCTACACGCTCACCACTGCCAAAAATGAGTACAGCAGTAAATTCGATATTAGCCATTGCCCATCCAGTTCGGGTTGTCGCGGTGTTATACACCCCAACGGCGAAGATTGGTGGTTCGATATTGAAGATGACTTCAAATTTACGCTAACGGTATGTAAATATTACCATTTCAATCTAGATTTGTAAATTTATATTGCTTTCTACTTCACCTTTCAGAACTCACGACCACAAGGATTCTGGCTTGACTATTTGGTAATCGTGCCAATAAATCAGTACAATGAAGATCTGCTCGTTGAAGAATTGTTCGATCAGACTAAAGAGTTCATCAAGGAGTGTGGTCAGGATCACTTCCACATCACACATAACGCAACCGACTTCTGCAAGAAGGCTGTATTCTCGTTAACAGCCGAGCACAATATTGGCGCTTTGCCTTGCAACTGTGACTACGAGGGCTCCATCAGCTTCGAGTGTCATCCCTTCGGTGGCCAGTGTCAGTGCAAGCCGAATGTGATCGGTCGTCAGTGTAATGCTTGCCGCACCGGTTTCTATGGTTTCCCCGAATGTAAGCCTTGTGACTGCCCAAGCACTGCTATGTGCGAACCGAATACAGGCGAATGCGTTTGCCCGCCGAACGTGATGGGTGAGATGTGCGAAAAGTGTGTGCCTAATACATATGGTTTCCATCAGATAATCGGTTGTGAGGAATGTAATTGCAATTACTTGGGTATTGCAAATGGTAATCAACAGTGTGACATGTTCAATGGCTCGTGCGAGTGTCGTCAGCATATTGAGGGTCGTGCTTGTGATACGTGCTCGAATGGTTTTTACGATTTTCCACGTTGTGACCATTGTACTTGCAACACGGCTGGTACGCTGGCGGAAATTTGCGATAAAGTTGATGGTAGCTGTTTCTGTAAGAGTAATGTTGTGGGCCGCGACTGTGATCAGTGTCAAGAGGGCACCTACAATTTGCAGGATAGCAATCCAGATGGTTGTACGTCTTGTTTCTGTTTCGGGCGGACGTCACGTTGTGAGAGCGCCTACTTGAAACGTTACAATTTGAGTTTGCTGAAAAATTTCACTTTGAATTCCGCGCACTTTAGTGAGAACACCATTGATTTCCAAATTTGGGATATACCACAAGACGAGCTGATGGTGAATGAGACGACTTTGAAGGCGGATTTCTCTTTCCACGAAGTCAATGATGTTGAAGCGGAAGAAATTGTCTATTTCGGCGTACTTGATTATCTACTCAATCAAAATAGTCATATTGCGTCCTACGGTGGTGAGCTCGCTTATTCTTTGTACTACACTACCGGTTTGTCCGGCAAACCACTGCTCGCACCCGATGTAGTACTGTTGAGTAAGAATCATATACTCGTACACCAAAGTTATGAGCAACCTTCAAGTAATCAAGCATTCAGGAACCGTGTACAAATGGTTGAGTCCAATTTCCAAACACACGATGGCAAACCAGTGACACGCGCTGACTTTATGATGGCTTTGCGTGATCTCAAGATGATTTTCATACGCGCTAATTACTGGGAGCAAACATTTATTTCGTATTTATCCGATACGTATTTGACGTTGGCCGATGAGGATGAGGATAACTTGGGCGAGTATCAATACTTGCCTGTGGAACGTTGTAACTGTCCACCCGGCTACACTGGTTTGTCCTGCGAAGATTGTGCACCGGGCTATTATCGTGACTCTAACGGTCCTTATGGCGGTTACTGTATACCCTGCGAGTGTAACGGTCACACACAAGCATGCGATTGTGCAACGGGCATTTGCAAAGATTGTCAACATGCCACGACTGGCGAACACTGCGAGCTCTGTCAGGAGGGTTACTATGGCAATGCGACATACGGTTCACCACACGATTGCATGATTTGCGCCTGTCCACTACCGTATGAGAGCAATAACTTTGCAACTAGCTGTGAGATCTCCGAATCGGGTGATGAGATTCATTGTGAGTGCAAACCGGGTTATACTGGACCACGTTGTGAAGCTTGTGCTAATGGTTACTATGGCGAACCTGAAAAGGCTGGTGATTATTGCAAACCCTGCGAATGTTCGGGTAATATCAATCCCGCCGAACCGGGTTCGTGTGATACCATAACCGGTGAGTGCCTACTTTGCTTGAATAACACCTCCGGTGCGGCATGTAACCTTTGCAAGCCCGGCTTTTATGGTGATGCGATAAATTTGAAGAATTGTCAAAGTTGTGATTGCGAGGAGTTGGGCACATTCGAGTGTGATCCCTACGAGGGTAAATGTCACTGTAATAACAATGTGATCGGCGATCGTTGTGACCAGTGTAAGCCTGATCATTATGGCTACGATTCCGGTTTGGGTTGTCATGCTTGCGACTGTGGCGTCGCATCCAACTCGACGCAGTGCGATGCACACACAGGCAAATGTATTTGCAAGCCAGGCGTAACGGGTCGTCAATGCGATCACTGTGCGGTGGATCATTGGAATTATACGAATGAAGGTTGTCAACCATGTCGCTGTAATCAGGGCTACTCGCGTGGTTTCGGTTGTAATCCGTTTACGGGTCAATGTGAATGCTTGCCGGGCGTTATTGGTGATCGTTGTGATGCTTGTCCACATCGTTGGGTGCTCGTTAAGGACGAAGGTTGCTTCCAATGTGACTCATGTCATGATGCTTTGTTGGATGTGACCGATCGGCTGCGCTATCAAATCGATCCAGTTGTGGAAGAGTTCCAATCAGTAGCATTAGCCTTCTTCACCAGTCAAAAATTGAACTACTACGATGAATTGGCCGATAAAATTGCACCGGAAGTGCAAAATCTTGACCCGAAACGTATAAATTTGGATCCAGCACGCACTTTGGTTGCCGAGATAGAATCTGGCGCAAAGATCTACGGTAAACAGGTTAACTTCAGTTTGAGCAATGCTTTAGAAAGTCCTCACATTGCCAGTGCACTGATAGTGAATGCAACCGAATTGCGTGAAAAGGCCAAAGCCAGCGCTTTGGAGGCACAAGATGCTATAAATTCGGTGGATGCGCTCTCAAAGAACCTAGAAACAGCGGCTAGTACAAAAATTGATGCCGCTCTAGAGGAGGCGCAGCGCATATTGAAAGATCTGAATGAGACGAAAATCGATACCACACCCACTCAGCAAGTGTTGAATAAATCCAATGAACTCTACACTGAGGTGGACATACTTGTGGCGCCAATTAAGAATCAAAATGATGCTCTGACCTTGCTGAAGGGTGATATTGGGGACTTGAGTGACAAACTGGAAGATCTCTACTACTGGAGCGGCAATGCTACCGAGAATGCCATCGAAGTAGAACGCTTGAATAATTTGAACAAAGCTGCCTTTGAAAATTCCAAATTCGATACTGTTTCCGATCAGCAAAAAGAGGCTGACAAACATATTGAGGAAGCCGGCAAATACTTTGTGAATATTGACTTGGCGCTAATTGATATCGACAAGCGACTCAATCAACTCTCCGGTGTACTCTCCGATTTGAAGATTATTAACAAAAATGTCGACGACGATCTACCGGAGATGGAGCAGGAGAACAACGACGTTACTGAATTGGCTGCACAGGCTGTACGACGTGCTGATGAATTGAGCGCACGCGCACACGATCTCACCGACCAATACGCGCACATGACAGCCAATGCTGAGCCGGCTATTAAGGCGGCTACCGCTTACAGTGGCATTGTAGACGCAGTCTCTTCAGCACAAAAATTCACCAAAGAAGCCAAATTTGCGGCCGGCAATGCAACAGAGATCACAGATGGCATCGAAGATCGTGCTGGACGCGCTGACAAAGACTCCGGTGAGCTGCTACAAAATGCACGTGGTGCCTTGAATAAGGTACAAAGTGAGTTGGAGCCACGCTTGAATGTTTCCGCTACGAAAGTAGAAGATATCTCGAATTTGAATAAGAACACAGAGAAACGTTTGGAGGAGATTAATATTGCATTGCATCAGTTGCCGGTTGAAACACAACACGATCTCTGGAATAATGCCAATCAGAATGCTACCGAAGCGCTGAACATAATTGAAGATGTGCTCGATGTATTGCGTCCCGTAGGTGCACAGACCGCGAAAGAGCTGGAGAAGGCACGTAATATCTCAAGAGATATTGATGCCACGACTAAAGATATCTCGCAAGCACGCTCACAATTGGACACCTCGGAAGATACCATACCGAAGTTGAATGAATTGGCGGAAATTATTGAGCAAGAGCAAGCAAATATCGAAGAGGCCGGTCAGTTGTTGGGTGAAGATATTGAGAATTTGAAACGACAAATTGAAACCGCACGCCAAATTGCCAATGACATTAAAGTGGGAGTACGCTTCTCGCCCGGCACAGTTTTGGAATTGAAAACTCCCGAGACCACGCCACTCTTGGCTACCAAAACTAAAGCTTCAGCATACTTTAAGACCGAGAAACCTAATGGTTTCCTAATGTATTTGGGAAATCATAATAGAACCTCGTCGGCTGGCAGCACACCCGCCGCCAATAAAGACAATGAAGACTTCATGGCTGTGGAGATCGTTAATGGCTATCCAATTTTGACCATGGATGTGGGTAATGGACCTGAACGTATTACAAATGAGAAATACGTAGCCGATGGCAATTGGTATCAGGTTGTTGTGGATCGCACTGGTTCAAATGCTAAACTGATCATACGTGAAGAATTGGAAAATGGCACAGTGGTGGATCATAAGAAGGAACAACCATTGTTGGGCGCTAATAATGTATTCAATGTTGATCGCAATAGTCGTTTGTTCGTTGGTGGTCTGCCACCACCAGCCGACTTCACGCCACCACATGACATACAGAGTAACGCTTTTGAGGGTGAAATTGAAGATCTGCGTATTGGTGATGAACATGCTGGCTTGTGGAATTTCGTTTTCGGTTTGGAGAACAACCAAGGCGCACAACCGCGTAACAAATTGTTAACCGAAGAGATACCACCAACCGGTTATCGTTTTAACGGTAATGGCTATGTCGCACTCAAAGCCGCGCCATATAATCTGCGTGCACGTTCCAGCATACAATTCAGTTTCAAGGCCTCGAAAGATTCCAAAGACGGTTTGCTATTCTACTACGGACGTAATGATCAATTTATGTCGGTGGAGCTGGTGAACGGTTTAGTGTTCTTCCGTTATAAACTGGGTGATCATGTTATGTCGACGGGTACACAAGATCTTTACAACGACGATCAATGGCATCGTGTAGTAGCCGAACGTGACGGCAGACGTGGTCAACTGAAGGTAGACGACATGATGTTGGCACAAGAGGACATACCTACTGGACCCACTGAATTCAATCCAATACCTAAACGTCTCTTCTTTGGTGGTTTCCCCGGCAAACGTAATCATTCAGTGGTTACTGAGCATAACTTCGATGGCTGCATTGATGAGGTGTCGATTTCGGGTACTAAGGTGGATCTGGGTAATAATGTGCACGCGCATGGCGTTAAACCTGGCTGTCCGAAGAAATTCTCAACAGTACTGTCATATCCACCCAACGAATATGGTTTCTTGCGTAAAGCCAATTTTACGTCCAATAATAAATTGAATGTGAATCTGAAGTTCAAGACCCGTCAACGTGATGCGCTGATCTTCTATGGTGCAAATCATGATCAGAGCGCGAATATTGGACTCACACTGAAGGATGGATATTTAACCCTGCGCAGTATAGATGGTGAAATTGTGTCGGATACGAAACGGTTAAACGATGGTGATGAGCATGTGGTGACCGTGCAGCATGATGGCGATCAGTTACGTTTGTCTATAGACGATACGGAAGATAAGCGGTAAGTAGAGTTTTAAAAGAACAACCAAACAGTTTTTTTCGTTTGGGCCATAGAGTGAAAATGATCCGCTGAAAACGGAACGAACATTATAATTTTCAAATTCCAACTTAATAGTTTGTGGTTTCTTCTCTTTGCAGTTTACCCTATACACCGCAAGGTCTGTATATACAAGCAGGTGATATATTCTTTGCTGGTTTACCAGACAATTATATACCAGTACGCAATGCATTGCCGACCTTGGCGTACTTTGTGGGCTGCATTAGTGATGTCACTATCAATGGTGAGATAGTCAACTTCGCCGACAGCGCTGAGAAACGCAAAGGAAATATCAATATCTGTCCGACAGACATTTTAGGTAAGATTTGAGCTTATTTGATAGACTTGATTGAAAACTAATTGTTGTCTCATACAGCTTATGATGTTGGAGCAGTACCGTTATACTACCCAGAAGGTTCAAACGAGCTATTGCCTGAGCCAGAGTATCCGGGTAACTTTGCCGTACCGTTAGCGCCCACAAGGGCACCTGTTACTACCACAACGACGTCACGTCCAGCTGTAGTGATTACAACAAAAGAGCTGCCAACACAACGACCGTCGGTCATTGAGTCGCGTTTCGATAATGTGGAAGAAGAGGAAATTAAACGACAACAAGAATTGGAACAAGAGCGACAACGAGAACAAGAGAGAGAGCAAGAGCGTCAACGAGAACGGGAGAGAGAACAAGAACAAGAGCGTCAACGAGAAATTGAACGCGAGAGAGAACGCGAAAGAGAACGTGAACGTGAGCGGGAACGCGAGCGTGAACGAGAAAATGAATTGGAAGAGAGGGTTAAGCCAATACCAGAACTAGAACCCGAACCCGAACCTGAATCGAAACCCGAGGAAGCATTGGAAATAGCCGGTCCAGTGCATCCACTGCGGCCACAAAATGTGCCAGAAGATCCGCGTTGCAAACTTCCAACAAATCCCAACTTCGATGTTGATTACGAAGACGCTGGCTATCGTTACTACGCATTGCGTGAACAACGTCTAGAAATAGCGCCACCCACGAAACTTCGTAAACAATACGATATTAGTCTGAACTTCAAGACTGCCTACCCTGTCGGTTTGCTCTTCTATGCGGGCATCAAACAGCAGCCCGACTACATTGCAATCTATCTGGCGGATGGTAAATTGCATCATCAAGTGCAAATTGGTGGACAGGTGGTGAATGTCACCAGCAAAGCCGAAGTGAACGACGATGAATGGCATAACGTTAAGGTGACACGCAAACACCATACTGTAAGCCTCTTTATCGATCAAATCGAGGCAGGTTCGGTTACTGAAACGGTGGATGAAAGTTATGAGCCTCATCTGCGTAACATGGCACTCTTCCTTGGCGGTGTGCCAAAACTCTGGGAGGCCGAAGTTTTCGATAGAATCGACTATGTCTTAGACGATCAACCCTTCTATAATGGTTGTCTGAAGGAATTACGTCTCAATGATATGAATCTGAAGAAGGAACCGGAACCATATCATACGGTGCCATGTTCAACAGAAATCGAACAAGGTTTCTTCTTTAGCAAGCAGGCGAGCTATGTGAAGCTGTTCGAACGCTTCACCGTCGGCTCTGATTTCAATATCAATTTCGATTTCCGTGCACGCGAACCGGACGGTCTGCTCTTCTCTGTGCATGGCAAAAATGCTTATATGATATTGGAGTTGATCGACAACAGTCTAGTGTTCACCGTGAAATCCGATTCTAAAAATATCGTCACTACCAATTATACATTACCCGATAACGGTAGTTATTGTGATGGTAATTGGCGTAATGTGCAAGCGGTAAAATCGAAATTCGTCATTACGATTGCGGTGGATTACGTCAGCACACACCCGGGTGTGGGCTCAGAGGGTTCGACGGTGACAAAGACAAATCGTCCGCTCTTCTTGGGCGGTCATATTGCCTTCAACAAGGCGCCAGGTCTGAAGACCAAGAAAACGTTCAAGGGTTGCATACGCAATGTGCAAGTGAACAAGAAGGCGGTGCGCATTACACCGAAGATGATACATGGCGATATCTGGCAAGGCGCTTGTCCAACTAATTAGTCATGTATTTCTAATACAATAACAACAATAATAAAGCAAAAACGAACAAACATGTTGACGACCGAAAGTTGCTGTTTGCCCACAAGTGCTCAACTACGACGGCTTGTGGGATTTCTAACAGCAGACTTGTTTTGATTTGGACTATTCTTTTTCTTATTTTCTTACTTTCTTCGAATTTTTATTTTTTATTTTCATGTAATCGATTATTTTGCTGCCTTTTATATCTTATGCTCGAGTCTGTTCTTTAAAAAGAACAAGTTATATTCTTAATTTCATTCTTTAAACTTATCTAATCAATTTGTTTTCCTTTTTATGTAAAGTCCGATAAATGTTTTTTAATAAAGTTTCATATTTGTATATTCAACAACTGTGGTCTCTTTGATTTTTGGAATGGACCTGAAAAAGTTCACGATCTCGTATAGGCCGAATTGTATAGAAATTTGCAGGTTATCTGACGGAGTAGGTATCTCAAAAGACCGTATGGGTCTCTCGTTTGATCACTGCGGACAACAACTGCAATTGTGGGACCACAATCGAAGGAGTATCTGATGAAACAGCGGACTTCTCTCGGCGAACTTGCTCCGAGGAAATCGAAGACTGTCCAATCGGCTGGAAATGTGAACGTGCCGAGTTCGTGGGTCGATCCAACTTCTATAAAGAGATGTTGGAGGATCTCTGAGCTAGAGGTATCGTACTAAAAATGGACTATGTTGAGCAATATAACAAAAATTTGTGTTTTATGTAAGACAAGGGCTACTAAGGACCGCCTTAGTATTGCAGGAATGTTAATAGAATTAATGTTAGACAATTAACATTCTGTAGACGCTTCTGCACTGCGCCTAAAAGTATGCTGTAAAACCACGCTTAACAAACTGTAACTGTAAAATACAGCTAACGGTATTCCAACAAAATCTTTTTCAAAATGAAGACTCTTTGAGTCGCTCTTTTTGTACCAACCTACAAGCGTTTTACAGTTTAATAAAAATAATTACACAATTTTTTCCAATTAAAATATAATGGGCCTAATCATTGAATCCGTTTCGATCGAAAAATGGTTCGATTCGATCAAAAAATTTTACATGGGAATCATTGAATCCGTATCGATAGTCACATTTTCGATCGAATTGAACTTAGTTACCGACGCGATAAAATGCTTTCCGCGGCACATAGATGTCACTAATTTCGGAATCATTGATACCGCAATATCGAGAATTTGCATCGAAATCAATCCGTTGGTGAGTGTGTTGCGGAAATTTTAAAGAAATGGAAAATTTGTAAGTATTTATATAAAAAATTGTTAATGACGCATTTAATTATGTTTCACATTGAAATTTTAGAGATAAGAGACAAAAACACACTAATAAAACACAATTTGAAGTGTTAGTAAATGAAATGAAGTTACACCCCGACATAGCGAAAGGATTTTCGCAGAGAGCACCAGGCGATTTGAATAGTTTTTG